>ML777866.1:547751-573542 GCA_009831015.1 Picea engelmannii
GGGCATCAAGGCATTATTGCACAACTATGCTCACTAGATGTTCAAACATCTAAGCCATCTATTCCTCAATATCTCCAAAGGATCATTGATAAGCATTCCAAAGTATTTGAAGATATTCCCAAAGGTCTCCCACCCACTCGAAAACACGATCATTAAATTCACCTAATTCCTGGGAGTGTTCGTCCTAACATCAGGCCATACAAATACCGTTATTCCCAGAAAAGTGAAATTGAGCGCATGGTTGAAGAAATGTTAGAGGCTGGCAATATTAGACCTGGCCAAAGTTCTTACTCTACACCAATGGTAATGGTATTCAAGAAATATCGCTCATGGTGTATGTGTCCAGATTATAGAGAGCTCAACAAGATCACTATTAAATATAAGTTTCCCATTCCCATCATTGATGAATTGTTAGATGAACTACATGGAGCAATCTATTTCACAAAATTGGATCTCCGTTTAGGGTATCATCAGATCAAAATGAAGGAAGAAGATATCCCAAAAACAACATTCCGAACACATGAAGGCCATTATGAATTTTTGGTCATGCCTTTTGGCCTTACAAATGCACCTTCCACATTCCAAGGGTTGATGAATTCAATTTTCAAGCCCTTCCTTCGAAAATTTGTGTTAGTATTTTTTGATGAAATACTAATCTATATAAAGTCTTGGGAGGATCATGTGCGACATGTTGACAAGGTGCTACAACTACTAAAGGAGAAACAACTATATGCCAAACCATCCAAATTTTTCTTTGGAGTAAAGGAGGTAGAGTATTTGGGTCATATTGTATTTCATGAAGGTGTCAATGTAGACCCTAACAAGATTAAGGCCATGATGGACTGGTCAATTCCCAAAACATTGAAGAATCTTAGAGGATTTTTGGGTTTGACAAGTTACTACCGAAAGTTTGTTCGGAACTATGGAAGAATAGAAGAACCTTTAACGACACTAACTAAGAAGGATGCATTTTCATGGATTCCAGAGGAAACTAAATATTTTGAACAACTTAAAGAGGTGATGTGCAAAGCTCCTGTCTTGAACACTCCAGACTTCACAAAAACCTTTATTGTGGAATCTGATGCCTTGGGAAATGGAATTGGTGTTTTCCTAATGCAAGAAGGAAGGCCCCTAGATTTTGAAAGTCGACCACTCAAGGGAAAGGACTTACAAAAACCCATTTATGAGAAGGAAATGATTGCAATACTACATGAATTGAAGAAATGGTGTCCTTACCTAATAGGTAGGCACTTCAAGGTCAAAACAGATCATGATAGTCTTAAATACTTCTTGGAACAATGACTATCTTCAGAAGAACAACAAAAATGGGTAACCAAGATATTGGGTTATGATTTCGAAATCATCTATAAAAAGGGGAAGCAAAATGTTGTGGCAGATGCACTCTCAAGAAAGGATGAAGATGTTGAGGCCTTTCTCTGTGCTATCTCGATCATCCAACCCAATTGGATAATAGAAGCAAGGGATGAATGGAAGAATGACGAAAAATGTGGACTTTCATTCAAAAGTTGCAACAGGATTCCAATGCATCAGATACATTTACATGGAGAAATGATTCACTATGGTACAAAGATCGCTTATATTTATGTAAGAACTCCAAACTCAAACAAAAGGTACTATTGGAATTTCACACCTCTCCAGTAGGAGGGCACTCGGGATTTTTGAAAACCTACCATAGAGTCAAGAATGATTTTTTTTGGGATGGCCTTAAAACTGATGTTCAAAGGATTTTGGTAGAATGTTTGGTTCAAAAACAAAATAAGGTGGAAACAATTAAGACACCAGGTCTTTTACAACCATTATCCATCCCAAGTCAGCGTTGGGAGGAGGTTTCCATGGATTTCATCACAGGGTTCCCGAAGTCTGAAGGAAAGAGTGTCATCATGGTGATTGTTGATAGACTGACCAAGTACACACACTTCTGTGCACTCTTTCATCCCTTCAAATCTAGTACAGTTTCCACCGCATTCATGGAGACAATTCAAAAGCTACAGTGCAACCCAAAGATTATTGTAAGTGACAGAGATCCCATCTTCACTGGACATTTTTGGACAGAATTATTTTCTTGTTTGGGTACTCAATTGGCTCATAGCTCATCCTATCATCCTCAATCTGATGGACAAACCGAGATAGTGAAAAAAATTCTGGAAGGATAGCTTCGTTGTTTTGTCTCTGATAAACAAACACAATGGTTCAAATGGTTACCCTTGGAAAAATGGTGGTATAACACTTCCTTTTATACTGCAAAAAAAATGACACCATTTATGGCACTTTATGGATACCACCCTCCTTCCATGTTTCATGCTTAAAGAAGGTTATAGGTGACAAGATCCCAGTTGAAACTATATTGCCATAACTTGATGAGGAACAAAAAATCATATTGGAGCCTAAAGCCATCATTGACACAACAATTCGCCCGCTGAGGGATAGATCCATTTCAGAGTATCTCATTAAATGGAGGAAACTATCGGCTGAATATTCCACTTGGGAAGATGATTCTTTTATACAGAAGCATCCAGAGTTACTCAAGCGTTGCAGACAAGTCACAAAACTTGTCTCAAGGGGAGGAGCATATTAAGCCCTAATATTGGCTCATTACCCCTTAATTGGGCATATTACATTAGTAATGTTATTTTATTTATGTCATATTTATTCCATTAGTTGTAATTATACCTCCTAGTCTCCTATATATACCAAGGAGACATTTTCATTTGGAATCATCTTGTACTTGAACATTTAAGTGGGGTAAAAGGAGGTTGCCCCCTTGAAGAGGCTTATTATATGAAATTTTCTCTTTTTCAAGGCGTTGAGTTCTTTTTCTAAGATTTTTCTATGCTATATTGATATTTGGTTCTTAACGCACAGTGATACTCTTCACTTTTAAGACTTTTTTTCCCCCGTGGACCCAACCTTTTCCAGGACACCATTATTTGAGACCTATCCCATTGGATTCCTCTCTTTGTCCTGATCATCATGGTATTGATAAATTTGTGTGGCCCAGATTTCTATCCCGACACCTCACCTACTACCCAATCCTCTACCATGCCTACCACCCACTCTCAGAGCCACGAAGACATGGACTTTAGGACATCATTCCTAGAGGCAAAACATACTACCATGTACAATGACTTCCAATATTCCATAACCCAGAAACTCGAGAATATGATGAAAATCCTCAAGGCTAAGGTGCATGTTTAAAACAACCCTACTAACCCATAGTCTTCCCAGTATGAGCATACTCATTCGTCACACTCCCCTTGGAGTTCTACACACCCTTGGAATAAGGTGCCCAAAGTTGACATGCATAAATTTGATGGATCTAACCCAATAGGGTGGGTGTCTCAAATGGAAAATACTTCTCCATACATGATATTAGGGATGATGAGACCAAACTCCATGTAAGGTTTCTATACCTGGATCAAGAACGATCGTAGTGGTGGTAGTGGCATAATAAATGTTATCTGGACTCCCTACTTGGAACATGTTCACCAAAGCAGTTTGTGCTCATTTTGATTAGGAATATCCTTTTTTTTGAAATATCATTAAGTTGTACCAAAATGGATCAGTATCAAACTTCATGACAATGATTGAACATTTGGCTATCAGAACTGAGTGCTTATCTGATGAATTTTATCTTGAATTTTTTATCAATGGCTTAAAGGAAGCCATTAGGGCTCATGTGAGCATGCATCATCCTATTACCTGGTTGCATACATTTCGATTATCACAGGAAGTAGAGACCATCCTTCAAGCTCAACCCTTGAAGGATACATTTACCAACCATCCTCGCCTTGGGGCTCACCCATCTTCGACAAAAATCTTGAAGGTCCAAAAGGTCTCTCCCGCAGAAATGGAAGAGTGTCGAAAACAAGGACTTTGTTATTACTGTGATGAAAAGTACTCATTGGGACATAAATGTAGGGAGAAAAATATCTTCCAGATTGATGCATCAACTTCCTCTTCCTATGAATACATACCATTAGATGACACTCCTAACTCAAAGGATGCTCAACCCAGTGTTCAATAAGAATATTCCATTGCAAACCCGGTGGAACTAGAGGAACCTGTCATATCTGTTCATTCCCTCTCGGGTATTTTGGCCCCACAGACATTGAATATCAAGGACTACATCAAACATAGGTTTTTTGTGGTGTTTATTGATAGTGGTAGAAACCATAATTTCATTCATTATAGGCTTGCTGAGGAGACCCATTGTTTTGTTCTCCTTGTTTCTAATTTTCAAATCCTCATTTCTAATGGTGGTACGATGAAGTGTGGGGGATGTTGTGAGAATGTCAAAACACAAATGGATGATTATCATATGAAAAACCACATGTTCTCTATTTCCATGGGTGGATGTGATATTGTCTTGGCCTTGGAATGTCTTCACACTCTGGGACCAATCACTATGGATTATCTATAATTATATATGAGATTCCACCAAGAGCCTCACACCTATTCCCTCTGAGGTCTCCAAGAGGGATCGTATGAAATCATCATCTCTCACAAGATTGGAAAAATGTTGAAGAAAGGCCACCATGGGGTGGTTTCTCAATTTCATGCCATCTAGGTCATTGATCAGGCCTCTCCAGTAGTTCCTCCTAGCCTGCAATTAATATTGGACAAGTACCCCAAGGTATTTGAGGTTCCCACAGCCTTACCTCCCTCTAGGGGTGAGAATGATTAGAGCATCCCTCTCCTTCGTAGAATTCAACCCGCTAATGTATATCCCTACCAATACCTATTTTCTCAAAAAATGAAATAGAAAATATGGTACAGGAATTACTGGAGGCGAGGGTAATTCTCCCTAGTACCAGCCCACACTCTTCCCCTGTGGTGATGGTCTTAAATAAATAAGGTACTTGGCACATGTGTCCCAACTTTGACTCCCTGAATAAACTGACTATCAAACATAAGTTTCCCATTCATGTCATTGATGATCTGTTGGATGAACTACAAGGTGATTTTGTCTTCAACAAATTAGACCTTCGCTCCATCTATCACCAGATCTGGATGAAGTAGGAAGATATTTTGAAGAATACTTTCATAAATCATGAAGGAAATTATGAATACTTGGTTTTTCCTTTTGGCCTTTGCAATGCCCCATCCACCTTCCAATGTCTCATGAATAAAATATTCAAACCTTACCTTTGGAATTTTGTCTTGGGTTTCTTTGTTGAAATTCTCATTTACGACCACACTTGGGATAGACACCTTCTTCATTTGGACAAAGTCCTTCACTTTCCCTAGGACCACCAATTGTTTTTCAAAAATCCCAAATGTTCCTTTGGAGATAACAAAGTGGAATACTTGGGACACATTGTGGGTAGAGAAGGGGTAAAAGTGGACCCAAAAAAGATACAATCTATGCAGGAGTGGCCATGATCCACAACCTTAAATCTCTTAAGAGGTTTCCTAGGTATCACAGGATATTACAAGAAGTTTGTACACCATTTTGGAAAAAATTGTAATCCCTTGATTTACCTTCTGAAGAAAAATGCATTTCATTGGACACCTACTGTTGATCAAGCCTTCACATATTTAAATCATGCCATGTGCACTAATCCTATCCTAGAAGCTCTTGAATTCAAAAAAACCTTTATGGTAGAATCAGATTCTTCTGGAACTTGCATAGGATCAATGCTCACACAATATGGTCAACTGCTAGCCTTTACTAGACAAGCGTTGAGTGGCCACAATTTGGGAAAATCTACGTATGAAAAATAAATGATTGTCATTCTTCATGTAGTGCACACATGGAGGCCATATATTTTGGGTCGTCATTTTCAGATCAAAACAGAACACCATAGTTTGAATTATTTTTTGGAGAAATCATTATACTCCCGAGAAAAAAAACAGTGGCTGACCAAAATGTTGGGTTATGATTATGAAATCATATATAAAAGTTGAAAATACAATATAGTATCTTATGCATTTTCAATACAACATGAGGAGGAAGACTCTGTCTTTGCCTTATCCTTACCACTCCCTGATTGGATTGAAGAAGTAAGAAAATAGTGGCTAACACAACCGACTATGTCTGGGTTAAGTCAGTGCCTTCAGGAGCACCCTAATCCTCCCATCATATACACTTTGAAAGACAATATTCTAAGATATAAATATCGCTTGGTTCTATCTCCCTCTTCAGCAATCAAGCCAAGGATCTTAAATGAGTTGCACTCATCGGATCTTGCGGGTCATTTGGGATTCCAAAATACCTATACTTGTGCTCATCGTTCTCTTTTCTGGGATGGCATGAAGAATGATATCCTTCAAATTGTCATTGAATGTGAGGTGTGCCAACACAATAAAAGGGAACCCATCGAGCCTCTAATATCTCTCCAACCCCTACCCTTTCCATATTCTATGTGGAAGGAAATCTCCATGGACTTTATAGTGGGATTACCGAAAGTTGGGAACACATATGTCATCACGGTGGTGGTTGATTGCCTCTCCAAGTATGCTCATTTTTATGCATTACCCCATCCTTTCACACTGGAACTAGTAGCACAAGTTTTCCTGGACCAAATTTTCAAGTTACATGGAATGCCCACCTCTATTGTATTTGATCATCAACCAACTTTCACCAAAAACATTTGGCAAGATATTTTTAAATTCTAGGGAACCCAACTGAACATGAGCACTGTCTATCATCCCTGGTCTGATGGAAAAATGGAAGTATCATACAACCACTAAAATGACCCCATATGAAGAAGTGTATGGCCAATGACCACCTATAGTCACTACCTATATTCTAGGCACATCAAGGTCTAATATATTGATACATTTTTGCAAGGTTGAACAACCACCCTAGCGGTTCTAAAGGATAACCTCCATATGGCCCAAAATTGTATGAAGCAACAAGCAAACCAACATCGTTCAGAAAGGGTTTTTCAGGAAGGACATCAGGTGTTTCTTCGGCTCCAACCTTACAAAAAAAAATATCTCAAATCTCAGGGACATCACAAGTTGGACCCCAATTTTTATGGTCCCTACCATATATTAGAGCGTATTGGTTCAGTGGCATACAAATTGGCACTTTGATCCACTTCCAAAATCCATCTGGTATTCCATGTCTCTTGTTTGAAGAAAGTGGTGGGACAAAACTGCAAGGTCCAAACCATCCTTCCAGAATTAGATGAATAAGGCTCCCTTTGGCTCCAACTATAAGAAGTCCTCAATACATGTGAACGTTAGTTGCATGTATGAACTATCAAGTAATTGTATATCAAGTGGAAGGAAACAACACCAGAGGATGTGACATGGGAACCATCGACCATACTCCAGTAGTTTCTGCATCTTCAACCTTGAGGACAAGGTTGATTTTGAAGGGGGACGACATGTTAGGATTCGATCCTAACCTCTCTTCATGGGTCATTAGTAAGTAGCATATATTTTCTATTTAATAAAGGCAAACATTAGTTAATAATTCCTAATAAATAAAGGATAATAATTCCATGTATGAAGACCTAATAGAAGCTTCCACTTCTAGAAAGATATTCCTCTAGAAGTTTCCTTAAAAGGTAGAATTGGTATAAATAAGAGTAGGAGGTATTGGATATTTTTTTATTGGAGATTATTGTAATAGAGCTCTTCTCTACTAGAGGTTTCCCCCTCAAAGAGGAAAGCAGACATTTATATCGTTAATAAAGGTTCTCTTTCTGGTATTATTCCAATATTGTTCTAGCTATAATCTTGTTGTTCCATAACTTCTTGCTAAATATTTATGTTCTTCATATTATTATTCATCTGGTATATTTCACATTCGATGCCAATCACTTTCTTCAGACATGACACATGAAAAACATGATGTAGCTTGGAGTGACTGGCCAAAGCTAACTGATAAGACACTGAACTCACACATTTGAGAATAGGATAAAGACCATAAAATTGTGGTACAAGTTTCTCACACTACTGGGATTTGAGTGAAGTCTTCTTGTATGGTTGGAGATGGAGAAACATCAGATCCCTTTAAGAAATTTGACATTGAGAATGACCCTGATATACATGTTGTTTCATGTGGTTTTGAGAAATTACCAAACTTTATTTGAGATTATGGAGAATGGTCACACAGACGGTAAGATTGCGGTCAACCCACTAAAACTTAGAGACACCTGGTATGTATGGGAGACCTGATGTTGTCTTATGTACGTAGATTGCTTCAAAAGGAGTCATGTGAGTGGCCATATGGTAAGAGGTGGTGTACCACCATTCAACTAGGGGTAACCATTGAACCCATTGATGTTGTCTGTTAGATGAAAAATACCTCAAATATGTTTCCAAACACTTGTTGACCTCTTTTGTTTGGCCATCAGGCTAGCGATGATAGGTTGTGCTAAGATGCAATTGAGTTCCCTAGAGACTGAATAATTTTTCCATAAATTGATGGTAAAAATGGGATCATTGTAAAAAACAATAGAATGAGGCATTCCATGGAGTTTGAAGATATTATCTATAAAAAATTGAGTCATTGTGGATGTTGTGAATGGGTGTTAAAGAGAACATAAATGAACATATTTGGAAAGATGATCCACTACCACCATGATGGTTGACTTATTTCCTGATTTGGGTAATCCAACAATGAAATTCATAGAAATATCTGTCCAAATAGTAGGTGGAAGCAATAGTAGTTGGAGTGTACAAGGAGGTTTGACCGTCTCTCCCTTATTGCATTGACAAGTATTACATTTGACCAAAAAGGTGTGGATGTCCAGTTTCATACCATCCTAGAAGAAATATCCTTTGATCGATTCATAAGTTTTGGTAAAACATGAATGGCATGCTATATGTGAAGCATGAAACTCAGAGAGCACCTTGGATTTAAGTGGAAATTGTTTTCTTAAATACAAGCGACCTTTATAACAAAACTCGTCATTGTGCCAAGAGTATCCTGAAGCATCTTGGGGATCCTATTGAAGTTTTTGGATTAGGTAAAAAATTTTGGGGTCTTGCAACCATTAATGTTGAACAACCTAAATCCAGTAATCGATAATGAATGAGAGGGAAAATATCAAAAATATCCTTTTCATAAATCGATTGTCCCAAATGTCGGTTTGAAAACTATTTTTTGGTGAAATCCAAAGGTCGTCCATCTTGCATGAGGTCTACCCCAATTCCTCTCCCTGATGCATCACATTCCAGAACAAAGGTCTTGATGAATTCAGGTAGGGCCAATACAGAAGTAGTGCACATAGCTTATTTCAAGTCTTGTAATGATTGGTTAGTTGTTGGAGTCCAATTGAAATCATCTTTTTTAAGGAGAGTCGTGAGAGGAGCCAAAATTTTTCCATAATTATGAAAAGACTTGCAATAATATCCCATTAAACCTATGAAACCATGCATACTTTTAAGAGTTTTAGGGTGAGGCCAATTATTCATAGCTTCAATTTTCTTGGGATTCACCCTTACACCACCCTTGCTAACAATATGACCCAAGTACTCAACTTCAAAGGATCCAAAATAACTTTTAGAATGTTTGAGGAAAAGTTGGTGCTTGGAGAGGAGATGGAGAACTTGATCTAGATGGGTGAGATGGGATGGACACATTTTACTATAGATGAGAATATCATCAAAGAAAACTAACACAAAGTGACAAAGGAAAGTATGAGAGACATGATTCATGAGACTTTGAAAAGTGGAGGGGAGATTATAGATACCAAAGGCCATAAACAAGAACACATAATGGCCCTGATGAGTGTGAAATGCAGTATTGGGGATGTCTTCCTCTTTGATACATATCTAGTGGTAGCCTAAATGGAGGTCAAGTTTGGTAAAGTATTGAGCCCCATTGAGTTCATCCAGAAGGTCAACGATGATAAGAATAGGAAATTTTTCCTCGATGGTAAGGTTTTTTAAGGGAACGAAAATCAGGAAACATGTGCCAAGTGCCTTCCTTATTGAGGACCATGAAAATAGGGGAAGAATAAGGGATAGTAATGGGAAAAATAACACTTATTTCTAATGATTCTTGGAAAATTTTCTCAATTTATTTTTTTTGAGAAAAGGGATGATGATAAGGAAAAAAAATGGGAGTAAAATTTCCCGAGATTAAAGGAATGGAAGTCATGGTCTCCACGGGAGGGGGGAGACCCTAGGGAGTTTGTAAAATAGTGGGATGGTGCGAAATTATAGCTTGAAGGTTAGGGTGTACTAGGGGTGTCTCAAATTATTTAATTAAATGGAGTTGGGAAATCATTCCAGAATGATATTTTTTGAGTAATGTTTCCATGCAATGGGAATTGATGATCTCTAGGGACCTTGTTGTAATGCCTTGGAATTTGTATTGGCATCCTTCCTATTGGAATTGCATGGTTAAATCCTTAAAATCCATGGTTATGGGGCCAAGAGTGCATAACCATTCAACACTAAGCACAAGGTCAGAACCACCCATGTCAATAAAAAACACGTGAGATTTCAGGTTATGATGACCATTTTGTAGGCACACATTTTCACAACTTCCCCCAAATTTCATGGAACCACCATTGGAAATCATGATTTGAAATTTTTTTACGACATGGATATAGAAATTGACCTCTTGAGAAAGCAGGTGATGAATTAAATTATGAGTGTTTCCACTATCAACTAGGATGATGACTTTCTGGTGCTTAAAGTAACCAATCAATTTTAGGATTTGGGGAGCAGAAAAACCAGTGAAAGAGTTTAGTGAAATAAGTGGTTCAACTTCAGGAGGATCAACATGCGGTGAAATATTACATCTTTGGGGTAGCTCAACTTCAGGAGAGACCTCAACATATTCATAAAAAACATCTTCTAAAATGGCCATAATGATTTTATGTTCTTTAAACTTGTTCCTTGGAAAGTATTTGTCATGACAATTATAGGATAGAACCTTGAGATGGTCTTCATCCATTTATTCTCGTGTTAATTTTTGGACCTTGAGAGGAGTGGTCTGAGGGGTAGGGGTGATGGTTTTAGATCAGGGAACAAAACCGGGTTTTCTACTCTGGGCCAAGATGACCTGTTGTGCCTCCTTGACATGTTTTGTTGTTTCCAGCAAAGTTTGTGGAAAACCATTATGACCTGATATTGGATTTCATCCTTGAGGCAATTGATAAAACATTCCATGAAAAAAACATCTACCATGCCCTCCATTTGGAAATCCAAGTGCTCAAAGGAAGTAATAAAATATTTCATTGTTCCAAAAATTTTCCACTTGGTCAGACATCCTAAATGGTGGGTGTCGGAGTGAAAGCTTTCATAAAACTCAACAAAAAACTATGACCAAGAACCATACCCTTGACATGAATTTCTACACCATTTCCACCATTGACATCATTCTAGATCCAAATAGATAATTTCGTAATAGATCTTGGTCAACTCATCAATAATTCCATGCAGGGAGAAATAGTGTTCCATTTGAGTGACCGAGGTTGTTGGATTTGAGCCACCAAATTTGTTCACCTAAACTCTGGGAAGATGTGGGTCATGAGGTAGGGAGTTGGAATGAGAGTGTAGAGGTCAGTTGGAGTCAACATATTTAGGATAGATAGGTGGGTCAGAGGAGGAAGGACCTTAGAATTTGGTCATTAATTGTTGGAGAGAGGAATTGACTTCAACAATTTGGCTACCTAGTTGTTCTTGGATGTAGTCCATTTTTGCATGAATGGTAGGAATGTCCTTATTCACTTCAAACTGAAGGGTAGTAAGTTCAATATTCATTTTTTTATTGGATTCTTCTTGGTGGGTGGGATTGATGAGGGAAAGAGGGGTGGGTGCACTGACATAAAATAAGATAAGTGATATATACCACTATGATCATGGAAATGAGAGAAAACCAATGGGACAAGTGGGAAATAAGGGTGACGGGAAGGGTATGGGTCCACAGGGTAAACAAAAAGTTGAAAATGATAGGTATCACAGTGATCAAGATGAAAAGAGGAATCCAACAAGATAGGTCTCAAATAAGGGTGTTGTTCGGACCCAAACTTTTGTTTTACTCCTACATAGTTATACTCCAGCCTGGATAATATTGCAGTGTCAAAATGCCCAAATCCTTAACATAAAAAAATGTGTAGGAATTTTGCAACCATAATGTAGGAGGAAAGGTTGCATGGACAAAGTATCATTTTTTTTCCTTGTCGGAATGTTCCCCCCTGGTTAAGGTTTGCATGGTTCCTATGGAAAAGGGTTTTCTCTATGTTATAGTTTTCTGATATACGTGTGGGTTTGAACAGTAGTACTTAGCCCAATATCTCATGGAACCAACTAAGGAGGCTTGACCATAGCCTTGGTGGTACTACCTGATTACCCAGGTACTAGAGAGTATCTTCCCAAGTGTTGTTCTTGGTGGCACTATAGTAGTCAGGCAGCCAATCAGTTGGTCTAGGGAAAGTTTCAAGATACCTAGGGGACTCCCTCTATACCTATTGGTATGTGAGAGTGATGGCCATGTACATATTCTATCTAATGTGGTACTACTCGAGGGGTACATACATGGGATATGGAGGTTTCCAACAAGGGTGAAACTTTTGGTTTCTAGGAAATCCTGTGAATCTGTCTGTATCATATGCGTGTAGTCTTCGCCACCGCAATTTTAACCATTGAACAACATATCTTTGTGATTTAAATATGAAGAAAATACACATGTCTACCTTGGAAAAAACATTTACCCACAATTCCTTCCAAGGAAAATGATCTGATAGCACTTATAAAGAACCAGATGTAATATAATATGAAGAAACAATACTATTCAATAGATATAAGTGGAACAAAACAATATTAAGAAAACCAATACCATAAATAATACAATTATTCGAAGAAAAAAATATTCACTTGCCTCTTCTAGGTGAAAACCTCCAGAAGAGAAGATATCTAATACAATAAGTCTAAAGAAAAGATTTATCATACCTCCTACTCTTATTTATACTAATTATATCTTATAAAGAACATTCTAGAGGAAGATATTTTTATAAGTGTAAGATCCTATTAGGTCTTCTTACATTGACTTGTTCACAATTATTAAATAGTCCTTACTAACTAATGTCAGCCTTTATTACATGGAAAATATATTATTCTATCTACGTGAGAGGTTAGGTCCCTAACGCCTATATCCATATCTCTAAATATATTCAGGCCTATAAGTATTGTCATTTACTGCAACAATCTCTTTGTGTATGTGTGTGTGTGTGTGTGGAATACATTTTACTACTATTATACACATATAAATACAATATCATGACCTTTGGATTCATTTTCTAAGAGGTCTCTTGGAATCCTAATGATAGTTACTATTCACTTGACTTTTTATATTCTTTCTCAAGTGAATAATATCATAAAATACCATAACCCTAATGGATTAGGTTTNCTCCCTCTTAATCCAAATGGGTGTATGTGAGTCTAAGTAGAGAGCTTAAATATGGAAGTGGAAAGTTACTGATGGTTGAATGTTCTCTCCAAATATGGTGGTGTTGGCTAGAAAATGTTGATGTCTTGTAATAAATGGTGGTGGTGGTTTAAGGAAGACCACAAACCAAATGGATAGAAAAAGATGGTGTATTTTACTAAATGGAGGTTTAAGATGAACACAAAATATTGTCTAGTAGAAGCTATATGTTTTATACTAAATGGAGCTTTAAGATGAAGACAATTTTTTTTCTAGAAGAAGCTATAAGAATTCTACTAAATGGAGGTTTAATATGAAAAAAAACTATTTTCTAGAAGAAATTGTAAGTATTGTACTAAATGGAGGTGTAATATGAACAAAAACTATTTTCTAGCAAAAGTTGTAAGTATTCTACTAAATGGGGGCTTAAGGTTACCATAAACCAAATCATGTTGATGGAATATGGCTCTGAATCTGGCTCACTTGTTCTTGCTCGATTGATAGGAATTTGAAACTTGAAGCCTAAATGTGAATCACTGACATTATTTTTATAACCCTAAATTGCACCACACATGCTTACCTGGAATCAGGCCAACTCATATCCCTTCTTTGCCAAAACTCTGTTGAACAATTCTTTGAAAATCCTCTTGTGTAAAGGCCCACGCACCCTAACCTATTACTGCACGCATGTACACTCTGGCTGACTCACAATAGCCCGCGTGTACCTACAAAAGCACGAAAAAAGGAAAGTTGTTGAAGAAACAAAAATCTATCGGTGAGTTAACTAAAACTCCCGGCCATGCATGGCCGAGGGTTCATCCAAAAACCTAACTCCTTCTAGCCTATAAAAGAAGGGGTAGGGGTACCATTTGGAGGAGGGAAAAATATAGCAAAGAAACTCTACCCATTTACATATTCCATTGTCCCAACCCTTTAGCCTTTCCTAATGCCAAAGGAGATTTAAAGCAAAGAAGTTGAAGGACATAAGAAGAGGAGCCGAGGATCAGGTTCAAGGAGCGGTGGAAGGTCTCAACTTTTGTAAGTTGACTCATTTTAAGTAATAAAGAGAATGCTTTTCCCTTCCCAATTCATGAACTTTCTATGGTTTGGTTAGTTTATGTTTGATTTCTAACCTGTTAGTATAGAAGTAGCATGCATGCATAGTTGTTGTTTGTCTTGAGTGCAGGTCATCTTTGGAAGGAGCATTGCGAACAAGTAATCAAGCACAACGGACGATCGACATCAAATGTCGGTAACAAGGTAGGTGGATCTTTCCATGCATTTACTCAGAAAAGGGGATTTAAATCTAGGGATGTAGGTAGAAATCAATTTCTATTTGGTCAAATTTGCTTGCAAAGTCTAAACTCTATTTGCTAGTCTGTAGGGTGTTTTTCCTAGCAACATAATTGGCGACCATACTAGGGAGAATACTCTTTAGGGTTCCTGATTTTTTTTTTTTAGTTTTTGGGTAGTTTAAAGACTAGTTTTTTCTTGCCTGTCTTTTCTTTTTGTTTCTATAAGGTCTGAGCTAGTAGGGAGTTTGGTTTTCCATACCAGTTTTCCCTGACTTTTGCTTGACTGTGTTTTTCAGGACACATAGAGGTACATGTGGCCTGCACCAGTCCTGCATGCGTGTACCCGTGCCCTATCCTCTTACAGCCCACGTGTGAACGCTGGCTGTAGAGATAGCAGTAGTGTGTAGGAGTTCAGAGAACCTCAGAGGCAGTCCTCCTCTTCCCTGTCAGAATCACAGATTCTCAGGGGGTTTTCTGGAATTCTGTCTGAGTCTTGTTTGCTAATAGTCCTATCTCAGATTGTTTTTTTCCTTATTATTTTTCCTTGCATTATTTTTTTTTCTATTAGAAAGAGTATCCAAGCCTTCAAGGGATCCTGGTTATCAATACCATAGGTCTCTTCCTGGTCTGGTCTATCTTTTTTCATATTTTTCCTTAGAGTTTAGATATACACGCAACCTGTACAAGGTCAGCCCATGTGTACATGCCCTCTGTTGCTGTTCAACATGTGTTCGCACACGTTCTGTTTGAGTGAAAGTTGCATGCTTGTACATGCTACCTTTTGTTCAGGGTGGGGTAGTCATCCCCTCCTTTGATAAGAAGTATTCCTCTTAGGTGTTTGAATCTATGTTTGAACAGTCAGTAGCTTAGGATTATTTTTAGCCTTAGATTGCTTTTTCTCATTTAAAACATTGTCAGAAAAATAAAAAACAAAATTATTTGTTTTCTTATGGTTTTTAGACAAGCGTGAGAGTCATTGCTTTTACAATTTCCATTGTGTGATTCTTTAATATGATTCTTTGTGATTTGCACTTTAAGCCATAATTGTTTTTCTTGGTTTTTTGCTTGTCGGGATTTTCCCTTTCTTGCTTTACTAGCACTTAAATAAATAAAAAAATCTCTTTCTGTTTTCTTCTTTGGTTGAAGAGTGTGTTTCTGCATCATTAGCTAGGGAGAAGTCTTTTATTTTATAAGTTTTTGCAGTTCACTTAGATCATAAGTAGCTCGTAGTCGAGTGAAATTCCTTTGAGTTTGTTGTCCAAAATCTTAGAAAAATTAAAAATCTTTCTTTGTGAAAAGTTGTTGAAATTTTGCATTCAGTAAAAGTTTTGTTTCCAGCTTTTTTATTCATTTTTTGATTTTGTCTTTTACACATCATCAGTTTCACCCTCATACCCCTTGAATTAAGATAAATCCATAAAAGCAACGCTAATTTTAAAATCTACTAGACTTTTTTGTTTGTAGGGTTCACAAACTAGTTCAGGACTAGGGCCTTGGATTAGGTTGGAGAGGAAAATCTTCAAGGCCATTCAAAACCAAACATTGGAGTCTAAAATAGGGAGTGTCTAAGTCCAGTTTCATGGAAGTTATCCAAGACCCCCCTCTAACACAGGGGATAAACATGAGGTCAAGTGCAAGAAGGTAGCGGAGATAACCCCTCCAAAGCCAGACCAATCGTAGTGGAGAACACATATAGAGGGCTTGTTTTGGGATTTCGTCATTTTCATTTTCCACGGGGATTCATGGGTCTCGAATATGTTTGAGGTCCTCAGTTGTCTTCCAGACCATTTTCTCTCGATACCCTTGATAGGTTTTGGGCTCGATACCCTGCTCATTATGGTCTACCTGACTTTCGACTGTACCCGCCTGGTGATTGTTCGCGTGCTGGCAACCTAGTTGCCAATCTTTTTAGGGACATACACAGATGACTGCGGGGGTATACCATGGTACCTAGGATAGACATTGGACCATGCTTTGCAGAGTATACCCGGAGGGTGCTTCCGTGTATGATTTTCACTTGCACCGGTAAGTTGCTCTAGTGTTGGTTGTTGTAACTGTTCTTCCAAATAATTTAGTGATTGCTTATCTTATCTCTTAGGGGATTCTTTTGAGTGTGTGTTACTTTTGAACGTTTAGACTACCTTAGAGGGTCTTGGATCTTCTCACATAGTGGAGGATCCCGAGCTCTGTCGGTCATGAAGGCTTCTTGGCCTGCCGCCGGTTACACTGGAACCACCCCCGCCACCATTAAGGTGGAAGCTAGACCAACAAGGGTCTTTTGAAGCGACCGGGTTACAAACCATTGTGCCTGAACAACTCCCAGAGGAATCGACCATTTTGAACCTTGAAGCAACTGCTCTTAGCTCAGTTGAAACCCCAACCACTAATATCTTGACACCGTTTATTGTACCAATCCAATTTCACGAACGCCAGATAGTGCCTCACACAACAATGGAAAAAAATGTTGTTACATCTTCTGGGAATTCTTCAATTCCCATCACGATTTTCACCACAGGAGAGTCATCTCCTAACCTACCGTCGTCGGTCCGAGCCACCATGGTCTTGGATATAACTATGTCACACAGTGGACCGAGCCCGTCTATGTCGGCGACCATAACCCCCTTCACACCTAGTGCAACAAGCCCTCTATTCTCATATGGTATGCCTAGTTCGGGTACAAGTCCTGTACTAACCTACTCCACTTTATAGACTTTGGGTCTAGGGGCAGGGAGCTCTAGCACTCCTCTACAAGGTCACTTTGGGGGAACTCCTGTCCCTTTTAACACTTTTCCTAACATAGGAGTTCATATCCCTCCTTTGTCCCCTTCGCTCGGTGGTTTGCATCAGCAATCCACCGAGCAACCTACACACAATAGTTTATTTCGAGTGGGGAGTCAAGGACCACCTTCGCATAGTATGCTGGTAGGTTCAACACCGTTTTCTTGGAACGAAACATTTGGTAACAACACATTCTCATCAACCAATTTCTCGACTGGGGGCAACCCCATTTTTGGACAATCTACTCTTGCGCAGGGTACTATTCCTACACAGGGGGCACACATAGCAGGACCTTGGAATTTAGGGCAAGGATCCGTTCCCTCCTCTGGAATGTCGTTCTGGGGTAATTCTTTCCACAATCAATGGAACCCTGGACAAACTACTATGCCTATCCCCACAGGATCGGCATGGGGTAATCCTTCCCAAATTCCTTCGAATACAATGCATGCCCAACACTCTATGTCCTTTTTGGGAAATCAGTCGATGATGTCTCCACAGATGAAAAATCCTTACGCTGGTCAGAGCCATGGTTTCTACTAGAATCCGGGCCAGCAGCAAAACTTTTCCTGGCAACCTGGTGCCAGTCAAACTCCAGGACCCTTTTTACCAGGTTATCAGCAGCAACCCAAACTACCATTCCTAGCGACTTTACACTAGCCAGATTTGACAAGGTTGTTGAATGACCCCATTTGTCACAATCCATGTTGGCCTCTGATGCCGATGAAGTTGCCTTCGGACATTCCAAAGTTCGAGGCCAAGCCTAATGAAGATCCAGGTGATCATGTGACTACCTTTCATATTTGGTGCTCATCTAACTCATTGAAAGATGACTCCGTACAGTTGCGATTGTTTCAATGTACTCTCATTGGGAGTGCTGTGAAATGGTACATCGAGCTCGATCGCTCAAGATACTCTTCTTTTGGTGAACTGGCAATGGCCTTCCTTAACCATTTCCAGTTACTTGTGAGATATGATGTTGGCATAGAGCTTCTCTCCAATTTCGAACAAACAACAATGGACCATATCTCTGATCATATCCGAGAGTGGAGACACCGGAAGAGTTTAATCAAGGTACCAGTCCCACCAACATTCCTACTTGATTGGTTCCTTAAGTATTTGGTCCCATAGTTATCCAAAGACATTGCGACATTCGTAGTTTTCTCCGAAGAAGATGCCATCATGAGGTCTCAACAGTTTGAGCTCATCAATTCTCAGTCTGGTTTATTATACAACATCTTGCCAGATGTGCCACGTTTGATACTTGATAAAACTAGACAGAGAGCTGGGCCACATGCCGATGGTATTGTTGGTTCATCACAAACCAAGCTCGCTGAGAAATTGACAAAGAAGTTGCAACAGTTATCCATACAACACACAATGTCTAGCCAAACTACTGCTTTGGCTGCTCCCCCTACCTAAACATCAGAAGTACACACCATGAAGTCGACTAACCCAAAGGCCACCCAGCAGCCTGAAGGGAAGAAAAAACAACAAAATAAGGGTAAGGGGGATAAAAAACCCACTGATAATGCTGGTGGGGACAACACGAAAAAACAGAAGGTGAGGTATCCATGCAACTTGTGCGCGGAAGACCACCCGACCCATCTTTGTCCTCGACTTGCAGAGGCCCAAAAGTTTGTCACACAAAAACAACAAGCAGTGTTGACTAATCCCTTTCAACATAGGAAAAATATAACTCAAGCCTCTACAGGCACAGAAGGGGGAAGCCAAGAAACCTACCCACCTCTAAACAATCCCTCATCCATGAATGTATATATGGTTAGGGGTTATGCTTTCATATCAACTAGAGAACACGATTATAGTAAACCAAGCGCTTCTAAGAAGGGTAAAGAAGCTTCTCTCCCATCTCTTCCTCTACAGTTTGAGAAGACGTTGGGAGAAACAATGACACGCATTCCAAAGGGTGCATTTAAAAAAGCTTCTCACAACCCAAATGCAAGGGCCTCCCAGAATTACTCTATGGTGGAGGATTTATCACAAACCCCTTGTGCGATGTTTGCTTTGGAGGTCCTCCAAAGTTTCCCTGCTCAGAGGAAAGCCTTGTTAACTGCTTTGGGATCTACTGAGACTTGTAATCCGGGTACCATCATGTTAGATACAACCGACTTAAAACCTTTCCTGCCTTACCATGTAGCGTTTCATATAGTAGTGTCTCATCCCACAAAAAATTTTACTCAGAATATCTTCTGCATAGTGGTCGATGAGGGAGCCTTGACATGCGTCATGTCATTAGCATGTTGGAAGGCCATTGGCCAGCATGTTTTGTCTCCATCACCTACTCTCCTCACTGCTTTCGACGGTCGTTCATTCCGACCACATGGCATCATTCCTTCTTTCCTTGTGCAATTAGGATGGAAAACCGTGTGTGTCGAAGTAGAGGTAGTTGATTCTCCCCTCAACTATAACCTCTTGTTAGGATAGAGTTGGACTTATGCTATGCAAGCTGTGGTTGCTATAGTTTTCCGAGTCTTGTTGTTTCTACACGTGGGCCGGATAGTGACCATCGATCAATTGTCTTTCTCCAGACCTAACCCAGCTTTGGGGGCATCCACGGTCCCGATGATTGATAATCCTCAACCAGGTGTCATTAACGTAGGAGTTGGTTTGTGCCCATCCTTGATGGGTACCTTCGATTACCCACCTCCTCATGACGATATCAAATTTATATTTAATCACCATAAGGTTGAGATTTTTCAAGTTTAATCGTTCCACATGACTTACTTTGAGGATCCTTGGATTCTTCCTTCCCCATCAGCCACGATGGATGAGATAGGGAACCCAGGCATGTCCATGCCCTTGTATGCCGTTGAGGTAGCATACTCTTTAGTCCAGCAAGCTTCAACTAACCCTGATCCGAATCCTACACAAGAGTTAGATCCACTTCTAGAGCCTATTTTTTCTCAGGGTTCTCTTGCTAATGTCGATTCGTTAGACTTAGTCTTGCCTTCTAATGAAGCAGTAATCGAGGCAATGAATAGTCTAGAAAAACCTTGGGAATATCTTCATCATAGATCATATTTTCTCCCAGAGTTAAGCCAAATCGAAGCAGGAGAATTCACCATTACCATGATGGGAGATCAACCGTGTCCTATTAATCTCTTAGCTACACATGAAATTTATGTTGGGGGAAATATGGCAACTATCGTTGAAGATATACCAATCAACATCTCCTAAAACCATGGCGTCATGGAGAATGTCTTCGTAGGAGCGGATTTCTCCCCTGAAGAGATTCAAATTTACACAGATCTTTTCAAAGAATTCCGCGACGTTTTTGCCTGGTCTTATGAGGAAATGCCAGGTATCGATCCAAAAATAGTTGAACATGAAATCACAACGTATCCTGATGCCAAGCCTGTTCGACAAAAACTTCGTCCAGTTAATCCCAAGAAAGCAGCAGCCATCAAGATTGAGGTTGCGAAATTGCTAAAGGCAGATTTTATTTATCCTATCCATTTGACTCAATGGGTGTCGAATCATGTGCCGGTCAATAAAAAACAAAGCACAATTCCTGTATGAACTGATTTCTGTGATTTAAAAAATGCATGTCCCAAAGATAATTTTCCAACACCATTCATTGACTAGATCATTGATGAATGTGCTGGTTGTGAAGCCTTTTCTTTCATGGACGGTTTTTCGGGATATAATCAAATCCAAATCAAACCCAAAGACCAACATAAAACAACATTCATTTTTCCGTGGGGTACATTCGCATATCGTAAGATGCCTTTTGGCCTTAAAAATGTTGGAGCCACATTCTAGCGGGCCATGTCTTTTTCTTTTCATAACCTCAACCATATAGTCGAGGCCTACCTAGATGATTTAGCATCATGCTCTCGCAAGAGAATGGATCATCCCATACACCTTAGACTAATCTTTGAACGTTGTCGGTACTTTAGGATTCGCTTGAATCCAAACAAGTGCATCTTCTGCGTAATGTCAGGACATTTGTTAGGTTTCATCGTATCAACAACAGGGATCATGGTCGATCCTCTTAAGGTGGAGGCAATAATCCAGTTGCCCCCCCCACACACAATCCTACAACTTCAGAGTCTACAAGGCAAGGTGAACTTCTTACGACACTTCATCACCAATTATGCCGAAATCACCAAGGGATTTATGCGTTTACTAAAGAAAGACATTCCTTTTTTCTGGGATGAAGCCACCCTATGCTCTTTCGACGCATTAAAACACACCCTCGCAACCGCACCACTACTACGACCACCTAACTATAACAAAGATTTCTTATTATATCTGGTTGCCGCAGAGTCAACCATTGGCATGGTTTTAGTTCAGGAAGATGATTTGTTCTCAGAATACATGATCTATTACCTGAGCCGAGGCCTCGTAGGATCGAAACTCAATTATTCTCATATCGAAAAACTTGCGTTGGCAACAGTTCATGCTATTCAACGGTTCCATCACTATGTTCTGTTTCACAAGACCATCGTCCTTGCTATCGTGAATCCATTCTAGTACATGTTGACATGACGAGTTATATGCATAAAAATCAGTAGATGGATATTCATCCTCCAAGAATTTGACTTAGAATTCGTTTCAGCAAAGTCCAAAAAGTCATTGGTCTTCGCAGAGCTTATTTCGGAACTTCCGGTTGAGTCAGGTGACATTGTGCCTGAGGAATCGCCTATCCGGTGAGATATGTTTTTTATTACATCTTCATATCCCTGGTACGGAGATATACTTATCTATCTATAGACTTTGAAGTGCCCCACCTCTGCTTCTCATGATGAGCGTCGGTGGATACGCCATAAGGCTAAGAATTATCTCATACTCAATGATACGTTGTATTGGAGAGGTGTAGACTGCATCTTACGTCGATGTCTCACACATGAGGAGGCCATCATCATGCTCAACAATTGCCATGCCGGAGCTCGTGGCGGTCATTTTTCTGGGTTGGAAACATCCCAAAAGATTCTACGAGCAGGTTACTTCTGGCTGACACTTATCAAAGATTGTATCCAATCGGTCAAGAAGTGCCATCCGTGCCAAATCTTCTCTCGGAAGATGAGGGCACATCCCGCTCCTATGTTTCCTGTCATCACAGATGGCCCCTTCACTAAGAGGGGGATTGATTACACTACCTGCAACCCCCCGTCAGCAAGGGGGCACCGCAATATCATTGTAGCTGTCGACTACTTCACTAAGTGGGTCAAAGCTATGCCAACATTTAAAGATGATGGAGAGACTACAACTCTCTTCTTATTCAACCAGATCATAGCAAGGTTCGGCGTCCTGAGAGAGACTGTCACTGACTATGGCAGTCACTTTTAGAACCAAATGATGACCGAATTAACATCAAATCTTGGGTTACGGCAAGAGCATTAATCACCTTACTACCCCCAAGCCAATGGGCATGTGGAAGCTGTAAACGAAACTCTTAAGACTATTCTACAACGAACTATCAACTCAGCCAAGTCAAATCTGTATTTGATGTTATACTTGGCATTATGGGCTTACCGAACATCTGTTAAGACTGCAACTGGTTTCTCACCTTTTCAACTCGTTTACAGGCTGGAGGCAGTCTTGCCCATCAAATGTCAGATCCCATCTCTAAAATTGGCAGTACAATTATTTCCAGACACTTCTCCGCTTGAAGAACGGTTAGTACACCTTGAGAAGCTCAATGAGCAGCATCGCGATGCGGCCCTAGCCAATGAGGCTCAAAAACATAAGGTCAAGTGTCATTATGATAGGTCCATTCATCCTTATATTTTCTCTGAGGGCGACCTTGTCCTGGTCTATGACCAAGATAAGGACCCCCTGGGGGCAAGAAAATTTAAACCCATGTGGTTCAGACCGTTCATCATAAAAGAGGTATTAAAAATGGGTGCTTATTGTTTGGTTGATTTTGAAGGGAATGCTTTGGCGGAGCCTAGAAATGGGCTCTACCTCAAGAAGTATCATTCATAGATAGGTCACTGTGGGTAACTTTTTGTAACATATGTATAGTCTTTGTACTATTACTTTTTAGTTTCTTTTAAGTGTCATGGATGTGTCATTGATGTTATCTTTCATCAATATGGTAGATGTCAAGTGATTCCGAGGTGTTCGTTGGGTATGTAGATGGTGCTAGTTCGCACACGCGGAGGCTTGCCTGAGCAACTTGGGTAATCTTTACACCTCAGGGCCAGTTGTTATCTTCTGGAGGTATATGCTTAGGTGACACCACAAATAATGTCGTCGAGTATAGTGCAGTTATTGAGTTTCTTCGTGACGCCTTGTCATTGGGTATCTCTCATCTTCGGGTCTATCTCGACGCTCAACTGGTTGTGTCATAGCTAAATAGAGTATACCGGGTTCATGATCCAACTTTACACCGAAGATTCCTTAGGGTACGTCTCTTAGAATGAAACTTTGATTATATTACATATTTTCATGCTCCTAGGAGATTCAACCAAATTATAGATACTCTAGCTAATCAAATTTTAGATTGGCATCTTGCACACAAATGAAAGAACATTGACATAAGCATGTAAATACATTTTTGCACACATGATCCATAAGACACAAAAGATAAAAAAAAAAAAACCATATATAACATCATAAAACAACCAGAGTACATAGATGGATGCAAGCGCCTCAAAAATGGGACTAATAACGAGTCACAGGGATTATTCCCTCAAAAAATATATACAAGTAAGTGCTCGTGGCACATAAAAAGTCTAAATAGGTTCAGGGCCTATGGGCCCTGTTATAATAGTCCACAACATGGACTAAATGCCTAAACAATCAGACCCACGTCTGAGGTGACCCCACTACATGAGGCTGCATGGATGGCGGTAGGTCCTCTATCTCTGCCATTGGGACTGTGCGAGTGAGTGCAGTAAAGTTTCGCTCAACTCGTCTAAGGACTCTCTCAGCCTCCCTGGCTGGGAGGTTCCCTACTACTACTGCTCCTCCGGCGGCGACAGCTACGACTTCTGGCCGAGGAGGACACTTGTTCCGTGCATAATCAACAGGTCGCACGGGTCCCACATCTACATGCAACAAACATTTACCCATCAAATACTATGGCATACAAAAAAATGATATATATCACAAAAATGACATAACAATTACATATGTAAACAAAAAACTACAAAAGTGGAGACTAACCCATCTCCCCTCGCTCCTCACCAGGAGCCACGGGTATCTCAGGATCTCTAGAAAAATCTATCCCTGCATATGGGTAGTCCTCGATCACAGGGATTTTCCGTGACAGCCATGCAAAGAAGTCATCATTGAAGGACTCATTGGTCCTTCCACCACCCTGTCGCAGCAGTAATACTTCCCATCTAAACACTGCAGGAAATGAGGCCTGATGTCCTCGTACTACTTCCTGAGGGCTAAAGCTAGGAACTCTCTCAAAGAAAAATGAACACAAGATCATCCCAAACCCAAAATTCCTTTGTGTCCACTGTCAGAAATCTGTCAATTGCCTCTTCATGCATTCCAGTAATGTGGTACTCCAGTCAAAAAGCTGTGCATTCAAGCACTGGATCGCATAGTTCATCTGTGCACGAGAAGCCTGATGCAAGGCTGCAAAACCGGTAATCTTCCCAATCAGTAATAATATCGTCTGCAATGATAGGTTAGTAATCTTACTGATAGGTACCTGGGAGCCCGCACGATCAGTCCCAGCCTCACAGTGCTCACTATCAGTTCCGATATCTTACTTGGTCCCACAGGAAACGTCCTGAAGTTGACTGGTTCCCCTCTCCTTGAGAGGCCAGTCAAAAAAATGATATCCTCGGTGGTGGGCAACAGTGATTTCCCCTCTAACATGAAGGCCTCTGCATCAGGGTGTGTAGTTGGGAAATTGTACCCTACGAACTAACAAGCTAGGGCTTAAACTTGCATGCAGATCATGACCCTTAAGACATTACTTTTAACCTTCTACCCCAAACCTAAAATCATTTTTCACATGCAAACATGGGAAGAATCAACTAACCGTTTTATCGATGGTCGGTGTAGATCCTCTGTTGAGCTTTATCCCGTTGCTTCTGCTGCTCCTTCCAAAAAGCGATCCTGCAATCAAGACAAAACTATGCATGCATGCTATTGTTCTACTAGAGGATTAGAGATTAAACATAAATCAAATGAAACACATAAGACTCGTGCATTTGGGACGGGAAAAGTATCTTTTTATTAATCTCCAAATGAATCAACTTACAATGATTATAGAGACCAACCACCGTTCCTTGATCCTGATCCTGGGCTCCTCCTCTTCTTTGTCCTCCAACTGCTTTGCTTGAATTCTCCTAAAGCTTGAGGAAAGGATAAAGGGTTGGGACAAAACGGATTCGGCAATTGGGCAGAGTTTCTTTGCTATGATTTTCC
>ML777866.1:598821-628119 GCA_009831015.1 Picea engelmannii
AGCTTTGGAGGGGTTATCTCCGCTACCTTTCCTTACGCGACCTCGTGTTTAGCCCCTATGTTAGAGGGGGGTCCCAGATAACTTTCCGTAACTGGACTTCTACACTCCCTATTGACAGACTCCAATGTTTGGTTTGAGTGGCCCTGGAGAAATTTACTCTCCAACCTATTCCAAGGCCCTAGTCCCGAGCTAGTGTATGCACCCTACAAACAAAAAGTCTGGTTGATTTTAATTAGCGTTGCTTTTAATGGGATTTTTAAGTCACAAGGTACGAAAGTGAAACTGGTGGTGTGTAAAAAGACTCAAAGCAAAATGAATAAGAAATGCTTGGAAACAAACACTTTTACAAACAATGCAAAAACCAACAACTTTTCAACAAGAAAGACTTCTTTTATTTTTAAATTTACTAAGATCTCATGCAGTAAATATAAAGGACTTTCACTCAGATCTGCGAGCTACTTATACTCTAAATGCACTGCAAAAACTTATGCAAAAATACTTCTTCCTAGCTACTGATGCAACAACACAATCTTCAAACCAAGAAGAAAATGAAACAAGATATATTTTTTTTTTTAATTGCAAAATGGCGCAATAAAGGGAAAATGATGACAAGCAAAAAACCAAGAAAACAAAATAAAGTTCTGGCTTAAAGCACAGATTGCAAAAGAATCAGAGCAGAGATGCAAAAAAGCAATCCAGAAAGCACCAATTCTAACACTTGTCTAAAAACCATACAACAACAAATTTTTCTTTTTGTTTTTCCTATCAAAACATTAAGTAAGCAAAAAACAAGCTAAGGATATGAGGCCCTAACTTACTGACTGTGCACTCTAGACTCCAAACCCTGAAAGGAACACTTCTCACCATAGGAGGGGATGATTGCCCCACCCAGGCTGAAAGACAACCAGACAGGCCCGCGACTGTCACTGAGACAGCACGCGTTCAAACGCGTGCTGAGCTACAACAACACGCGGGTACCTGCGAGCAGAAATGAAACAGCTCACGTGTAGGTATAAAATCAAAGAAAAAATCAAACACATGCATCCCAGACCTGAAAGAGGCCTCTGGTATTGACAACCAGGGTCTCTGAAAGGCTTGGATGCTTCTACTTCAACAGAAAAGAAAAATTTTCAAAAAGAAAATAAATGCAAAAAATAACCAACACAATGAGGCAGACTGAAAGCAAGACAATAAATCAATCAAGATCCAGACATGATCCAGAAAGCCCCCTGAGAAGGTAAACTTCTGACAGGGAAGAGGGGACTGCCTCTTAAGCTTCCTGGGCTCTACACGCTACTGAAACCACTACAGCAAGCGTTCAAACGTGGGCTGTAGAAGGTTAGGGCACGGGTGACACGCGTGTAGGCCTTATGCAGGCCGCGTGTACCTCTGTGTGTCTCGAGAATAAATGTCAAGCAACAGTCAAGGAAAAACTGGTATTGATAACCAAGTTCCCTGCTAGCTTTGACCTAACAGAAAACAAATAAACAAAGAAACTGAAACTCTACTTCTTTGAACTACCCAAAAACCTTCAATGAAATCCGGAAACCCTAAGAGTAAAATCCCCAGTGGAGTCACCAATTCTGTTGTTGGGAAATTGTACCCTACGGACTAACAAGCTAGGGCTTAAACTTGCATGTAGATCATGACCCTTAAGACATTACTTTTAACCTTCTACCCCAAACCTAAAATCCTTTTTCACATGCAAACATGGGAAGAATCAACTAACTGTTTTATCAATGGTCGGTGTAGATCCTCCGTTGAGCTTTATCCCGTTGCTTCTGCTTCTCCTTCCAAAAAGCGATCCTGAAATCAAGACAAAACTACGCATGCATGCTATTGTTCTACTAGAGGATTAGAGATTAAACATAAATCAAATGAAACACATAAGACTCGTTCATTTGGGACGGGAAAAATATCTTTTTATTAATCTCCAGATGAATCAACTTACAATGATTATAGAGACCGGCCACCGTTCCTTGATCCTGATCCTGGGCTCCTCCTCTTCGTCGTCCTCCAACTGCTTTGCTTGAATTCTCCTAAAGCTTGAGGAAAGGCTAAAGGGTTGGGACAAAACGGATTCGACAATTGGGCAGAGTTTCTTTGCTATGATTTTCCTCTCTTGAATAGTACCCCTACCCCTTCTTTTATAGGCTAGAAGGAGCTAGGGTTTTAGACGAACTCTCGGCCATGCCTGGCTGGGAGTTCCAGTTAACTGACCCAAAGCTTTTCGTCCTGGCGGAAACTTTCCTGATTTTTTGCTTTGTTAGGTAAACGCGGGCTGTAGTGGGCCAGCCAGCATTCCAACGCATGCAGTAGAAGGCCAGCAAGTGTTCCAACGCGTCCAGTGATAGGTTAGGGCGCGGGTTTCTTATTTTAAGTGGTTTTTCAAGGTTTTATTTAGCATGGCTTTGGCAATGAAGGGAAATAATTGGCCTGATGGCAGGTAAGCATGGATGGTGCAATTTAGGGTTATAACAGGGTGCTAGTAGTCGATCAAGGCATTTAGTGGCCTTGGTTGTGTGCGCATAAATGGACACAGAAAGAACTTCAGTAAACTACATTGCATCAACATGGCCACGACATTCAGATCTCCCACAACCAACTCACTGATTACTTCATGCTCCCTTTCCCTCCACTGGACATACATCCTACCAACACAACAAGGTTCAGGAGGGTCAACACTTGCCTTTTAATTCTTTTTTCTACAAAGGGGGGCATCCACGCGAGCTGTAGAGGTGACAGTCATGTGTACATGCGGGCAACCTTTACTCTGCCCAAGTGTACACGCGGCCTGTCCAGAGACAGCCCGCGTGTGCCTAGGGCCGACTTTTTTAAGGTTGACGCCCACCCAAAAAATGAACTTAAAGACAAAATTGAAGAATTGAATAGCTAGATAAGGGAGTTTTTACTTACTTGGTCCAAGACGAAGTTTGTTTCATCCACTGTAGCTCCCGGAATGACCGTTTTTAGAAAAGGGGGTCTTTTGGCTCCAGAGTGAATTTCCAAATCAACAATGGTGATAATGAGCTGCCAGCTATTTATAGACTTTTTGGCCTCTTTCTGTCACTTTTTTGGCCTCCTTTATCAGTTTCTTTATACAAAAAACCATTTAGAGTGATTCATGAGTTATATGGGAGGGATTTGATCAGGTATTGGGACACTTTTTTTGAGTTTTGAGAAAATTTTGACGGTCCATAAATTTTTTTCCAAGAATCAACTTGAGCATATAGGTTAGGTTATTACCCCAACTTTTGCATCTCGTTGTCTTTTTTTTCTACTATAGGATCGATCCCATAAGGTTGTGACACAGAACCATCATATCTTCTTTAGAAGTGTCGCAACTTGGCGGTAGAGCTTATCAGAACATGGATGCCCTAGGTAGGTCCTGGTTGCATTATGGTGTCCATGCCATCTCTAAAACACTGTAGACTCGGAAGAACTTATAGTCTTTCCTGAATATGAGTTTGAGCCTTATTTTCATGATTCTTCTTCGCTCTTTGTCTCACCCTCAGGACTCCCAAAAATAAACGGGTCTTTTTCAGACCCTCTAAAAATGAAAAGATTGTCGAGCGATCTTGTGGCCCTTCACGCTCGTTAAACTAAAATTTGAAGTCACGTCTGTCCGGCAATAGTTTACCCCTTTTTCGGTCTGGACGGTCAGCTGTACAAACAAAGGTATACTCTATCGAATTTCCGTTCTTTAGAAGAGTACTCTCAGGTATAATTTTATCCCTTTTTCGGGCTTGAGGGACTAAACTTACGAAAAATAAACCCCCATGGAGTCCATAGTTAAGCTCTTTTTAGACTCCCTAAAATTGAAAATATCACCGAGTGACCTTATTCTTTCACACTCATTAAATTGGTCCAGAAGAATATTCCCGACGGAGTCCATAGTTAAGCTTTTTTCAGACTCCTTTAAAGTGAAAAAATAGTCGAGTGATCTTGTCCTTGTCACACTCGTTAAAATGGTTTTGAATCGACGTCTAATCGATGCTAGTTTATCCCTTTTTCGAACCGACTAGACTATCTTCGAAAAAGGTACCCCAATGGAGTCTCCTTTTATGTTTTTTCAGACTCTCTAAATATGAAAAACCACCGATCTTACCTTCTTTGGGCTCGTTAAATTTACATCGAAGGACATTACCATTGTGTGTTTTATCAACCGCATTTGCATACCTTATCCAACAGCCTTGTGACAGTTTTCTTCTGCGTCTTAACACCTTTGGCCGCCGGAGGATTTTTCCCGAGTATCATTTTCCAGAACATCAGTCTTTTCCTTGTGCCTTGAGCTTGTATGTTTGCAATACTCGTTCCTCCATTGTAACGTAATATTCCTTTATTCTTTTTCCAAAATTATCAAAAAGAACAAAAAAATCAAATATACCCCAAAAAAGAGGATGGGAAAAGTATTTTCTTTATTGGCAGCATACTGAGTCACCCTTGGATAAAGCACATCTATTTGTTTGATCATCAGACTATGGGATGTAGTACGACCTTAGGAAGCTTTTCTCTCTATGTAGAGTTGTTTCCTCCACCGTTTGGTTATTCTTCCAAACATATGAAGTGTTTGCATTGCCTCCTGCTTCGTAGACTTATGATTAACATACATGCTGCCTGAGTCTCATTATTTGTCGTGCTACTATCTAAGGGAAGTTTGTCACGAAGCCTGAGTCAGCCCCTCTGCAATATGTCTCTTTTCCTCATGCCCGACCATCCTTAACACCCAATCAAGTCCTTGTTCGAAATCATTGAAGCCTTCAGTCTCATCATCAAGATTATCATGCCAAAGACCGACAAGTCGTCAAAGACAAATGGGTAGTGCATTCGTACACTCATATTACACTCCTACCCAAGTTTTGAATATTTTGAAGTTGTTTCTCGAGCTCTAAAGATCTCATGTCTAGCCATCAGGCCGAATCATCTTCTGGAATATTGATACTCCATATGTATATCTTTCTGATTTCGAGATGTAGCTCCGCTGTGTATTGTTTGCAGCTATTCTTTACAATTAATTGACATGGATCTACAGTGTATTTGATTGGTAGCCATGGTTCTATTTTATCCCGAGCATGGGTATGCCTGCCTCGGTGAGACATTTGTTATTTTGCAGACGACACCTCTTGGTTCCTGAACCTCGGGCTCAATCATTTGGCATATTAGTAAATATTGGTAATGTATTTTGGCTATTAGATGATCTTCTGACCTCACACATTAGGGGGCATCTGTTATAACCCTAAATTGCACCACACATGCTTACCTAGCATTAGGCCAACTCATATCCCTTCTTTGAAAAAACTCTGCTGAACAACTCTTTGAAAATCCTCTTGTGTAAAGGCCCACGTGCCCTAACCTATTACTGCATGCGTGTACACGCTGTCTGACTCACAACAGCCCGCGTGTACCTACAAAAGCATGAAAAAAGGAAAATTGATGACGGAACAAAAATCTATGGGTGAGTTAACTGAAACTCCCAGCCATGCATGGCCAAGGGTTCGTCCAAAAACCTAACTCCTTCTAGCCTATAAAAGAAGGGGTAGGGGTATCATTTGGAGGAGGGAAAAATATAGCAAAGAAACTCTGCCCATTTATGTATTCCATTGTCCCAACCCTTTAGCCTTTCCTAATGCCAAAGGAGATTTAAAGCAAAGCAGTTGAAGGACAGAAGAAGAGGAGCCCAGGATCAGGTTCAAGGAGCAGTGGTCGGTCTCAAATTTTGTAAGTTGACTCATTTTAAATAATAAAGAGAATGATTTTCCCGTCCCAATTCATGAACTTTCTATGGTTTGGTTAGTTTATGTTTGATTTCTAACCCATTAGTATAGAAGTAGCATGCATGCATAGTTGTTGTTTGTCTTGAGTGCAGGTCATCTTTGGAAGGAGCATTGTGAACAAGTAATCAAGCACAACGGAGGATCAACATCAAACGCCGGTAACAAGGTAGGTGGATCTTTCCATGCATTTACTGAAAAAAGGGGATTTAAATCTAGGGATGTAGGTAGAAAGTAATTTCTATTTGGTCAAATCTGCTTGCAAAGTTTGAACTCTATTTGCTAGTTTGTAGGGTGTTTTTCCCAACAAAAATTATCCCCCTTGTCATTTACAAAGTGAGAATGTAGTATATCTAGGTACCTCATACCATAGATATGAAAATATAATCTAGGAGAGAAATAAAACCCAATCTTTCAGCAAAATACTAAAAAAAGGAATTAAAGAGAAAACCCTCGGGGTAGGGTAATTGTAGTATACCTATGGGGGTAATATGGGGCACCTAGGGAGGTACGCAATGGGATTTATAATAGATGTATGACCATGTACATGTAATAGTGTGAACACAATAAATGTGAGAAGGATTACTAGAAGGTTCCACCTACTAGAATGTTCTTTCTCTAGAATGTTCCTAGGAGATAGATAATATTATATGAAGAAGTGGAAGCAATGTAATGGAGAATGTTGAAGAATATTTTGAATGTCAAGCATGGGTTGAATGTTATTATTCCATGATGATTAATATATGGTGTTAGTATTGTGCAAATCCAATTTGAATATGAAATATAGAAGACAAACCATTAATGTGCCATTCCATTTCTTCCACTTATTTATATAGTACTATTTATATCCTAGCAACATTCCAGTAAGTCGAACCTTCTAGTAAGACTTCTCACATCTATTCTTTTCACATTATTACATGTACATTGTCATATATCAATTATTACTCCCATTGGGTAACCTCCCTTAGTACCCCTTATTACCCCCTTAGGTATACTACATTCTATCCCCCTTCGCATTGTTCATCCTCAAAACATGGGAACAAACCATACAATATGATTGGTTAAGAAATCTATCTAGTTGGTACCAAGCATGAGGCTCCATTCATCCTAGTGAAATGTGAAGATGGGGTCTAACTATTGTTATTCAACCTTGACCTAAATTCTTATTTCTCTTTGTGCTATGATGTCTACATGAATTGTTATTATGCCTCCATGTATCTCTCAATTGCCTACCTTTTGGGTTCCATGTTTGTCCATAATAAGTTCTCTAATTTTCATGATCTTTCTTTGATGGTTGTTGTTTCTCCAAGTGGTGTGGATGGTAATATACAATAATTTTATCTCTTGGTTATTCTAACTTAGACTCTTCAACATGTGGTTACTTTGAGTAATGTGCCTCCTTGGATTCCTTTTTATGACCTTCCTGAGAATTTTTCTCATATGCTTGAGTAGGATCTACTTCTAATTCAAGATCTAATTATTTTCCTTCAAATAACTTCTTTAGTTTTCCTCGTGGTCTCTTTTGGCTTACTAAGAGACATATCCTGATTTGTGATTTTCTTTCTATTGTACAATATCTTCAAAATATTCTTTTGCACATTCTCATTAAATTTACCAGTTGATTCCATCCAAGGATATCCAGGAATAGCATCCATATCATTCATATATATGGCATGAAAATCAAATGCAACACATATTTATCCATTGTAATATTCAAATCTTTAAAAATTTGAATATTTTCACCTTCGACCGGTGTGATTTGAATAGTATTTTCAAGTACTGGAAACCTATTAGCGAAATTAACATTGACAAAATTATCCATGCAACTAGGGTTAATAGAAACAATAACTTTCTCTTGTTGAATGCATCCATGGACATAAAGTATGGATTTTCCACATGAAAATAAACCCTTGGTGCTCTCTATATCCATTTTTCCAACATGATACCACCTATCTAAAAGATTTTTTTTTTATCCTTCATTGGAAAGTGCCACCATATTTCTAGGGATATATTTAAGTGACTTACACCAAATGATTGCATCACCTCCTAAAGAACATTCTACCCAAAATTTCCAATTCTCTTTCCAAGATGAATTCGTATCTTTTATATATTTTTCAATATGAGGGCCATCATATTTTATAGTAAAATACATATTAGTTGGAATAAATATTCAAGGAAAACTAGGATTTATAAGAACAACTTAGTTTTCAAATCACGTAGTCATCCCCAAAAAAACCTTAAAAATTTGTGGATTTTAAAATGTTGATAAATTCACTTCTTAGACTCTTTTTCGAATGATTGCTTTTATGAAATCGAGTGTTTTTTTAGGGGAGTTCATATATACAATTGGTTTTGGTAAATTATACACCAAATCCTATAGAAACTTGCAAATTGTGCAATATTCCTTGAAAAAATATTGAAATTTTGTTTCTTTTAAGGTAGTGATATCTTGACCTCCCTAACTCTAATTCGAACAATTTTTTTTAAATCAATTTTTTATTTAGAGGAATTTAGATATACAACCAATTTATTCAAATTATAATAAAAAATATACAAGAATTTATCTAAGTGTCACAACCCTTGTTTTTCTGTTTTTTTTGAAAACCTGCAAAGTAAAAACAAGATTATGCCTTTTTTCATCAAAGAAAGTGTTATGATACCAAATGTTGTATAACTCCAATATTAATATGAAATATAGAAGAGAAACTATTAATCTCGACAATAAATCAAATCACTAAAACAAAATATTGAACACAAGAATTAGAGAGAAAACCCTTGAGATAGGATAAAACCATATATTAATCCTTATGGGAGGATAGCAATCCTCAAGCAATGCTTAATACATTCACAATATTCTTCACCATTCTCCATTACATTACTTCCACTTCTTCATATATTACTTTATCTATATCATAGGAACATCCTAGTAGGTGGAACCTTCTAGTAAGCGTTCTCACATTTATCGTGTTCAAACTATTACATGTACATGACCATATATCTATTATTAATATCATTGGGTACCTCTGTAGGTACACCATATTACGCCTAGGTATACTACAAAGAAGATAAAATTATTTCCACTACAATATGTGTCAATTCTCGAGAATGAATTCTTCAACATGATTGATATATCTTCTTGGTTGTTGATGACCATTGCCAAGAAGTGTTCCAACCATAGTGATATTTGAATCTTTCAAGTTTATTATGTTTGGAACATATTTCTGAATGATTAATATTCTTTGCACAATGCTCACAAGGATGAAGATCAAAACATTGATCCTCCATGTGGCCATCTCAATGACGATGTTGGAATTTAGGAATCTAATCTTGAACTAGAACATGTGAATATGATATTTCTTGAATGAATCCAACACTTTGGACCTATATTGGTTTGGTATAATCTAGAATATAAAAGGTAACTTTCTTTTCCTATCTGATAGCTATTCTATGCTTATTATCTATGATTTCTTCCCAAGTTCTAATGATTGGCTTGGAAAGAGAAAGATCAACTTGTTCATGCACAAATTCATCTTCATTTTCACTTTTATATGAAGTTGGTTCATTGTTTTTCTCCTACACTATATGTTTATATAAATCATCATCATCATCATCAAAAAGAGGGTTGTTATGAACAATGACTAGTTCATAATGTTGAATATTTTTTCATTGAGTTTTATCATGAATAAATTGAGTCTGAATTTGAGGTAGTTCCACTTTGTCTTGCGAATATTTCAAAAGAGTTAGAATAGATTGAAGAATTGCTTTGTCAATTATGACCATATGGCTCCAATAGTTGATTTTTGGTTCGACGGGATGGTCGATGGGCTGACCTGGTCATCCTGCCTATGCACCGATGGTGGTAGAGGTATGTGGAGGGTCAAAAGGTGGTCGGATAAAAGTAATTTTTTAATAAAGGTCTCGTCCCAACGGGGTTATCCGTATAGAGAGAACAAGATTTTTTTGTAGATATACCATTTCATTAGAACGGACAGGGGTAGTGTATTCTTTGTTAAAAGTTGGTTGTATCAGTTCCATATTTCTAGCGGGTAAAACCCCCTATGACTACACTAGGGTTCAAAATGTAGGTAGATCGATTAACCATCTAAAATTCAACTACTTCTCAAAAATACCCCAAACATAGCAAAACTCATATGAATAAAGAAAGAAAAAGGAGTTCAAGTAAATATACCTTGAATCCTATGTTTGGAGATGAATTCATCGCGCTTGGAAGTTTCATTGATTACACGCCTCCTCCTAGTGCTGACCTGCATCCAAATATTGACAAACAAAAAACTACAAGCATGTTATTCCATATACAAATTAGGGTTATATGTTAGAATGTCAAAACATAAACCAATAAAAGAATTCAGTACACCATGATTTGGGATAGGAAAAGTAATTTGTTTATTAATAACTCAATGATTATACCTTTACAATCAAAGTCAGCTACTGCTCCATGAACTTGCTCTAGGATCCTCTTCACCAAGCTCCAAGTGCACCTTTGTATAATATTCTCCTCTCAACCTTCTCATCTCTTCTTGGGAAGTGAATTGGATAAATGGAGGAGAAGGGGCTAATGATGGAATGCTGAGGCAATTCTCACAAAAGGGATGCAATATCTTGGGCAAGGAGGGGAAGTGAAATTGGGCAGAGTTTCACTATTATTATGCTTAGATTTTGAATGAGACCCCAACACCTCCTTTAATATGACAAAAGGATTTTTATTTGGTTGGGTGACGGGCTATAGCAAGTGGATTAGTTGGGAAACTACCCAATATCTTGTAATTTCAATGAATTCCTTGCAAATTTTTATTTTTTGCAACGTTTGCAAATATGCAAGTATACGGGGGTTGTAATGGTGCAGCATGCATACGTACGTGGGATGTAGTGGTGCATCAAGTGTATGTACATGGGAAGTAGTGGTGCAGAGCGCGTACATCTTCAAAAAAATGGTTTTTTAAGAAGAGCAACTTAGCAGTGCTTTGGAAAAAAATGCAAGTAAGAGGACCAAGGCCATGTATGCATGTCTAGAGAAATTTAGGGTTATAACAAATGCCCCATAACGTGTGAGGTCAGAAGAGCATCTGATGGCACAAATACATTACAAAATATTCACCAATGTACGAAAATGAGTGAGCTTGGGACCAGAGTTCAAGATGTGCCATCTGTAAACTAACAATTGTCTCTCTGAGGCAGGAATACCCATGCTCGGGATGAAACAAATCATGGATGCCAATCAAATACACTACAAATACATGTCATATAACTATATAAAGTTTATCTGTGAGCAATACACAGGGGATCTACCTCTCAAAATCAAAGATATACAAGTATAATATGCATCTTCAAGAAGGCAATAATGCCCAATGGTTGGAGATGAGGTATTCATAGCTCGCGAAAAAAATTCAATATCTTCAAAACTCGGGTACGAATACAATGCGAGTATATGAATTCACTACCCATAGGTATTCAACGGTTTGTCGAGAAAAGACAAGAGGATCTCAATGATCAAGAAGAGAACTTCGTTGATTTTGAATCAGGACTTGACTGGACTTTTAGGATGGTCGACTCATGAGGTCAAGAGACAAACTGTCGAAAGGTCGACTCAGATTGGGTGAAACTTCCCTTGGAAAAAATCACGAAAGATTATTGGACTCAGGAATCATGACATTGACATAAGTTCACGATGTAGGAGGCAATGCAAACTTCCCATGTGTTTGGAAGATTAACCAAACGAAGGAGGAAATAGCTCTATGTAGCGAGAAAAACATCCTAAGGTCATATTAGATCCCAACACCCCCTTTTATATGACAAAAAGATGGTTATTTGGTTGGGTGACAGGATATAGAAGGTGGATTAGTTGGGAAACAACCCAATAGCATGTAATCTCAATGAATTCCTTGCAACTTTTTATTTTTTGTAACTTTTGCAAGTATACGCGTGTTGTAATGGTGCAACATGCATATGTACACGGGTTATAGTGGTGCAAAAAGCATATGTACATGGGAAGTAGTGGTGCAGGGTGCGTACATCTTGAAAACAAATCTTTTTTAAGAAGAGCAACTTAGCAGTGCTTTGGAAAAAAATGCAAGTAAGAGGGCCAAGACCATGTATGCATGTGTAGAGAAATTTAGGGTTATAACATTTATGTAGAATAATTTCTTCTCACCACATTTATTCCCCTTCCTATACTTTTTATCACAATTGAAACATAGTCCCTTTTCTCTTCTTTCATTCATTTTCTAAGGTGTCAACCTTGTCGGCTAGGTGATCTTAGGAGAGGGAACATGGTGATATCTATAGTTGTTAGTGGCCACCCTTCTAGTAGCCATTTTTTTGTTTTCTACTTTTGTTTCCATATTGAAGGCTTTCCCTAGGGATTTAGGTTTGAAGAGACACACCTAATGTTGAATGTTATCCTTTAAAGTGTCCATAAATAGATATAAAAATTATCCTCAAGAATATTATTTACCTTTGTTATAAAAATAGGATCACGGAGAAACAAAATAAAACAAATGCGGAAATAAAAAACAGAAGATACAAAATACAATAGAGACACAAATATACGTGGTTCACCCAGTGTGGGCTACATCCACCAGAGAAATTTCCAGGTCCTTCATTTATTATTATCCAACAAATGAATGGATACAACCTACAACACACCCACTATAACTTCCTCTTCTTTCTCTCACAATGTCCTCTCTCAAAATACAATATTCATAATGATACATATCCGCAATACATTTCCCTCATAAAATAGGGTTTCCTTCTAGGGAAAAAAAACATAACATAACTTCTACCATCATATATTCGACCTTATAATGAACGGTCCATATTTACAATGAAATTACAATATACATTTACAAGGCAATTTTTCCTTCGGGGCACGTTGTACCCCAGACCCTGTGGAGGGGGTAACCCCCCTCTTCACTCTTCTGCATGGAGGAGTGTAAATTCTTCTGGGGTGTAAAGTATTCATGGGGTATAAGCACAACTGAAAAAAAATACCTCTAAATTAGGAAGATAATCAGGCTCCACAACCAACAATCTGCCACTTGGAGACTGATCTCAACAACTCCATCGTTGTTGTATCTACTAGACTATGAACCTTCTTGGACCTGGAAAATTTCTCATCTTCACCTTCATGCTTGAACACCAACTGAAACTAAGCAGGAAATTAGTTTCTCCCTAGTTACTCCCATGGTACCTGAGTTGTATATGCTTAGTCTTCGAATGGAAGGTTGAGTTGTTTGCAAGATGAATGACACTCTCACTGTCACAATACAACCTATTATTCTCTATCTTCTTTCCCAATTCCTCCATAAACCTCTATAACCAAATCATCTCTTTACTAGCCTCTATAGCAGAAACATACTCTGCCTCTGTTGTTGAAAGTGCAACAACCTTTTGCAATTTTGAAATCCAACTTATTATTGTTCCACCTACAGTAAAAACATACCATGTGGTCATTGTCCTACTATATTTATCACTTACCATATCTGAATCAACATATCCCTGTAGAAAAATGTTTGAACCTTCAAAAGATAATGCATGAGTAGCAATACCTCTCAAATACCCGAAAATCCACTTTACTACCTCCCAATGTTCTTTACCTAGATTGTTCATATACCTTCTCACAACTCCCACTGCATGTGCAATATCTGGTCTTGTGCAAACCATCACATACATAAAAATGCCAATTGCTAATGAATAAGGGACCCTGAACATGTATTATATTGCCTCATGTGTCTTGGGACACATTTCCTTAGTTAGCTTGAAATGGATGGCCAAAGGTTTACTAAATGGTTTTCCATTCTACATTCTAAACCTCTCCAACAACTTCTCTATGTACTCACCTTGAGACAATGTCACTTTGTGATTTTTCCTATCTCTTGTTATTCTCATACCAACGATTTTCTTTGCGCCACCCAAATCCTTCATCACAAATGAATTAGGTAATTTCTTCTTGAACACATTTATATCCTACATATTATACCTTGCAACAAGCATGTCATCTACTTAAAATAGCAATATAATATAGCTTCCATTTTCTATCTTTTTAAAATAAACATAGTGATCAGAATGACATTTACTATAACCATGCTCTGTCATAAACCTCTAAAAATTAAAATACCACTACCTTGAAGCTTGATTTAGGCCATACAATCTCTTCTTCAACCTGCATACCAAATTCTCCTCCCCTTTGACCTCATACCCATGTGGTTGCTGCATATAAATCTCTTCCTCCAAATCCCCATGGAGAAAAGTTGGTTTTACATCTAACTGTTGAAGGTGAAAATATTCTACTACCAAAAGACTTTAAATAGTCCTAATTGAAGTCATTTTAACAACAAGAGAAAATATTTCATCAAAATCTATACCTTTCTTTTGTGCAAACCCCTTTACAACAAGTCTAGCCTTGTACTTATTTTTTCCTCCATCTTCTTCATTCAAATTGTAAACCCATTTATTTGGTAATGCTCTTTTTCCTGTAGGCAACTGAACCAAGTCCCAAGTCAGGTTATTTACCAAGGAATCCATTTCCTCTTTCATGCCTTGTTCCCACTTCGTTTTGGTGTCTACCTGCATTGCCTCTTCATAACATTCTGGTTCACCAGAATCAGTCAACAATAAGTAATACAATGAAGGAGAGTATCGTTCAGGGGGTCTACTTAACTTGGTAGATATTCTAACAATGGTTGAAAAAGTTTGAGGTACCTGATGATCCTGTTGTTGTACATTATGATTTTCTGGTACCTTTGGAATTTTTTTTTCAGTGATCTCATCAACCACCATGTATTATGGTTTTTATTTTTCCTGTTTCTTTCCCTACAACCGATATTTGTACATGAACTTGTCATTGAATATGACATCTGTACTCGGTAATGATTTTCTTATTTTCATAATCCCATAAGCTATAACGAAAATCATTAACACCGTATCCAATAAAGGTACACTTGGATTTTTCCTCAATATTTGTTCTATTTTCTTTATCAATATGGACAAATCATTCACAACCAAAATTCTTCAAAAAAGAATGGTTTACCTTTTTACCTTTCCATGCCTCCTATAGAATTCTACCATCCAAAGAAATTGAAGGTCCTATGTTTATTAAGTAAACAACAATATCTACAACATCTTCCCAGACCTGTAAGGGAAAACCAACATGCAATCTCATACTCCTTGCACACTCCATGATTGTCCTGTTCATCCTTTCTGACACACCATTTTCTTGTGGTGTTCCTGGAACTGTCTTCTCTCTACGAATCCCATGGTATGAACAGTAATCATCAAAATCCTTGTTCCTTGTTGCAATAATCACCTCCATTGTCTGATCTGAGACACTTCAACCATTTTTCTGTCTCATTCTCAACCCAAGCTTTCCATTTCTTAAAAGTATAAAAAAAAACAATTTTTTTTCCGAATGTAATAAACCCACTTTTTTCTAGTTGCATAATCAATAAAAGTAACATAATAATGAGAGCCACCAAGAGATGATACCTGAGCTGGTCCCCATACATCTGTATGCAAAAAATATAACCTTTCACTCTTCTTTTATTTTCCGACTCTGAGAAATATGACTCTCTTATGTTTTCCATAAACACAATTCTCACAAAAATCCAAATCAATTTGTTTAATATCTAACAACAAATTTCTTTTGTGCTATATCCACTCCTGTAGAAGCTAAAGAGATAGAAGAGTTAGTATTTCCAGTACATAAATACAATGTACCTACCTTCTCTCCTTTTGCTATCACCAATGATCCTTTGGTGACTGATGCAGGAGCATCGCCAACTCATCAAGCGAGCCAGCGCGGAAGCGGAGGACAGCTGGAAGGCGTCCAGCACAAATTTTTGAAAAACACCTTGAAACTATTGCGCAGACATTAATGTGATAATTTAATGAGGCGCACTTGTGTAATGTAATGGACCTTGAGCGGATATCTCTCATCCTTTAGTAGATAGACGACATTTAATATAGTTAATGCAGGTAGATAGACTTGAATTCATAGATTAGACAGTTTTAGAAGAAAAGAGGGAAACGAGATATAGACACCCTCATTGTGCATTGTAACATAATTCAGACATAGTTGAAGAAGGAAGAGCATAGAAGAGAAGCAGAGAACAGTATAAGAACACCCATGTATGGATCTTGAATTAATAGAAGAAATTGATTCGGATTCATGGCTTTTGTGTTATTCTCTGTGTATATGTATTGAATGCTATGCTCATGTGTGGTTGTTTTCCTGTTATACATTTGCTTTGATATGATATGTATATGATTTCATGTCTGGAGTGAAGTCTGAGAAGACAATAGAATGAGTTTCAATTGTTTCTCTATCTGAGTCAGAGATTCCTGCAAGAAGTGTAGTCGAAAACGTCCGCAAGGAGTGCGTTGACGGAGGCTCAGGTAGCTTAACTCTTGGTCTCATTCACCCAGAAGTGTATCTGGACATAGGAGCCGTGCAAGGAGTGCGCAGGCCAAGTGAAGTTCAGGATTGCGAACCTAAGTGCCAGCTGAAAGATTGCTGCTGCAGGAGTATGCAGAGTCGAGGGGGTTTCATCACTTAAAACATGTTGAAGGGTTGCCGCAAGGAGTGCGTGCAAGGATTCCTTTCTAAGGCTTAGAGTCTTAGCAAAGCTCAGGAAGGATAAGCCTTTTGTGGAAATACACTTAGACAAGCTGTGCCTTAAGGTTGGCAAGAAGCGTCATGAGTTACGCACAGGTGAACGAGTTCCGTGGAGAGGAACACTTCGTCATTTCTTGAATTGCATAGAGAAGAAACAGATGGTAGATATTCCCCGAGGAGTATTCATGAAAATCCGTGGGCCATTAGATCTTGTGGAGGTGAAAGGGAGATACGGTGTCATATTTTCTGGAAGGTTTAAAACTCAGGAGGGGACCATAGCCATGGATTCCAGAAAGGGATGCGTGTCAGAAGATTTGGAGAAGTCGGGGTTCGGAGTATCAGAAGTCTCGAGGATTGAATACTCTGGTAGTTTGAAATCACGATACGCGATTTACCGACAGTCGAAGGATAGCGTGGGCCATAGATGAGTCGGCGAGTGGAAGACAGGTGGCGTATCGTATCGAGGTTCAGGAAAAGGTAAGTCCCGAGAACGCATGTGTCAGGGTTTGCGAATTTGCAAACTCTGAAATAATGATGGGGTACAGCTGTTGAAGAGTTGACCCGCGTGTGTGTCAGCACAATGACATATCGGGAAATCGGGGGTCGCTAAAGTGAAGTGTTTGGAACATCGCGAGTGCCAAAATCCCAACAGGAGAAATCTCGATGGGAAAGAGAAAGGTCAGCATTGACTGAGATATTGGGTCTCAGCGAACCGAAAGTACGACGTTCGATCATTGGCATCGTGAAATCGCGAATTCCGATCCTTCGAGTATAGAGAAGGGGATCAAGCGAAGGATTATGTGAGTGTAGATTTCCCGATAGGGAATAGAAGGACCTGTTAGTGTTCTTCGGGCTAAGGAAGGAGAAGATCCTATGAGCAAACGTTCCCTGTGGAGCGCTCCTGCGTCAGAGTGGTATCAGAGCTAGAAGATTTCTTTGCTTTCTGACGCAGAGAAGAAGAGAATTCTCCATGCCGCCCAGGAGAAGGGACGCACAGTCACCCGATACAGAGGATAGGGAAGTGTAGAGAAGAAGAGGCAGGCAGATGGTAGATCCAGCCATAGAGAGACAAATGCATGATCTACGAGCTAGACTCGAAGATATGGAGACAGCGCAAAGACGCACAGCTAGTGCAGGGGATCTGAGTGATTCCGACAGCAAAATAGAAGCTGAACGCGAAGAAGAAGTTGTAGCCGAGGATGCAGCTAATGAACGTCTAATCAAAGCTATTGCGTGGATGGGTGCGAAAGCGAAGATGGACATTCCAGTTTATGAAGGGAATCTGGATGCAGAAGAGCTTCTAGACTAGATCAGAGCTCTTGACACATACTTCGATTATGAAGATGTCGAAGAGGATAAGAAGGTTAGGCATGTTGTCACGAGATTGAAGGGACACACAACATTATGGTGGGATGAGCTACAAGCAGATAGACGTTGCAAGGGCAAGCAAAAAATTAAAAGTTCGGATTGAATGATTGAAAAAATGAAGGCAAAGTTCATCCCGAGAGATTATCAAATTACTCTGTTCAGGAGGATGCAGAACCTGAGACAGAAGTTGATGACAGTGAAAGAATACATGGATGAATTCTATCAACTGAACATTAGGGCAGGTCATCGGGAAAGTGATGATGAGAAAGTTGCCAGGTATATGAATGGCCTGAGATACGATATCCAGGACGAGATGAGCATGGTAACCATCCGAACGGTGGAGGATGCCTATCAAATGGCTCTAAAAGCTAAGTAAAAGTTGAGCCATAAGCAAGGTCAAAGGGGCCGAGGTAGGAGCTAGCCCAGAGGCAAGTCAGTTGCCCAGGAAAGAACCCAGAAGCCCAAGGAGGAATGGAAGAAACCTCAGGGCAAAGATGAAAGAGGCGGGACCTCACAGAGAGGGTCTTATGTTGAATACTGACGGTAGCGTACAGAGCAGAGCGGAGGATATGCCGATAACAATATGTTTCCTTGTACCAGAGGTAGAGGAAGAGGAAGAGGTGGAGTAATCACATGCTTCACATGTGGAAACAATGGGCACAAGTCTTATGAGTGTCCAGAGAAAAAGAAGGACATTGGAGAAGCTCACATCGCCGATGCACAGAGGCGAGATTTAGAGGCAGAAGACGCTGAAGGCGGAAGATCGCTCATGATGCGAAAAGTCCTTTTGATACCGAAGAAAGAGGTGGAAAGTTCAGTCCAAAGGACTAGACTCTTTAGGACTGCTTGCAAGACCAAGGATAGGGTATGCAAGGTCATTGTAGACAGTGGTAGCATGGATAATCTCGTATCTATAGAGATGGTAGAGAAGCTGGAGCTGGAGACAATTGATCATCCAAGCCATACAGAGTTTCGTGGCTACAGAAAGGATACCAGGTAACTGTTACTAAACAATGCTTGGTTGAATTCAAGATAGGTGGATATAATGATAAGATCTTATGTGATGTTATTCCCATGGATGTTTGTCATTTATTGTTGGGTAGACCATGGCAATATGACAGAAATGTGATTCATGATGGGAGAATGAACACATACACCTTAGAGAAAAATGGGAGGACACACATGTTGCTTCCGATAAAGGATAAGGAAGTGAAGCCGGAAGTAAGAAACACAATACTTCTCATGAGTGGGAAGGAGCTTCTTACGGAGGTGAAGAAGAAAGAAGATCCACAATTCTTTGTGGTCAGAAAGCTGAGAATTGTTCTGACTAGTACTAGAGTGGATGATCTACTAGAGGAGATTCAGGAACTACTGGAAGAGTTCGTTGATATCATGGTGGACGAATCACCTCGTTTGTTGCCACCGATGAGGAGTGTGAGTCATCATATAGACCTCATACCAGGATCTAGTTTGTTGAATAAAGCCATGTACAGGTTGACGCCACAAGAAAATGAAGAGGTTAAAAAGCAGGTCCAGGAGCTGCTAGCCAAAGGATTGGTTAGAGAAAGCTTGAGTCCATGTGTCGTTCCAATGGTACTCGGTCCAAAAAAAGATGGAGGTTGGAGAATGTGTACCGACTCAAGAGCCATCAACAAGATAACCATCAAGTACAGGTTTCCATTTCCGCGGATGGATGATTTAATGGATTGCTTGAGCGGGGAAAAATACTTTTCAAAGATTTATTTGAAGAGTGGATATCACAAAATTTGCATGAGGGAAGGCGATGAGTGGAAGACGACCTTCAAAACCAACGAAGGACTGTATGAATGGCTTGTTATGTCATTTGGCTTGAAAAATGCGCCGAGTACCTTTATGAGGTTGATGAATGAAGTCCTGAGGGAGTTCATCGGGAAATTTGTCATCGTGTATCTAGATGACATACTGGTTTTCAGTAAGACAAAGGCAGAACATCTGAAGCATTTAGCTACAGTAATGAAAAAGCTACAGCAGGAGAAGCTGTTGATAAACATGAAGAAATCCTCATTTATGAAGACATAGCTCATTTACTTGGGTTTTTTTATTTCAGCGACTGAGTTAAGGATGGATCTAGATAAGGTAGAGGTAATCAAGAATTGGCCATCACCCATGAACATATTTGAGGTGAGGAGTTTTCATGGACCGACTAGTTTCTACCGGAAGTTCATCAGGAATTTCAGTGGAATTAGTGCAGCGATGATGGATATAGTGAAGAAGTGGCATAAGTCTTTTGACTGGATGGTTGAGGCTGAAAAAAGTTTCAATCTATTGAAACGAAAGATCACAGAACAACCAGTGTTGGTGTTTCCGGATTTCCTAAAGACATTTCAGGTGAAATGTGATGCAAGCGGATTTGCAATCGGGACAGTCTTAAGTCAAGAAGACAGGCCAATCGCGTACTTCAGTGAGAAGCTGAATGAAGCAAAATTGAAATACTCCACATACGACAAGGAATTCTATGCCATCATACAGGAATTGAAAAAATGGAGGCACTATTTGATCCCAAAAGAATTTGTTTTATATAGTGATAACCATGCATTACAATTTGTGACTCAACGGGAGAAGTTGAATCAGAAGCATGTTAAGTGGGTCGAATACATGCATAATTTCACTTTTGTAATTAAGCATATTTTGGGTACTACTAACAAAGTTGCTGATGCTTTGAGCAGGAAGTGTTTGTTGTTGCAGGAGTTCAAAGTCAGGACGTTAGGCTTTGATGATCTCAGGGACATGTATGCAGATGATACAGATTTTAAGGAAGTGTATGAAGCAGCTGAGAATCCAGTTCTCAGAGATAGAAGCCCTTGGATAGACTATATGATCCAGGAAGGATTGTTGTTCAGAGGCAATCAACTGTGTATTCCGAAATGCTCCATGAGGGAGAACTTGCTGAAGGAGAAACACAGTGGAGGATTGGCAAGACATTTTGGCCATGACAAGACGTTTGCAAAATTGAATGAGTCATATTTTTGGCCAGGAATGCGAGTAGATGTCAAGATATTTGTAGACAGATGTAGATTTTTCCAGCATTCGAAGGGAAGGAAGCAGAATGCAGGGTTTTATCAGCCATTGCCCATACCAGAGAGGCCGTGGGAGGTGATAAGCATGGATTTTGTATTGGGGTTGCCAAGGACACAAAGAGGTGTTGATTCAATCTTTGTGGTAGTGGATAGATTTTCTAAAATGGCACACTTCATTCCATGCCAGAAAACCAGTGATGCGACTCACATCGCAAATCTGTTTTTCAAAGAGGTCGTTCAACTTCACGGCTTACCCAGAAGTATAGTTTCGGACAGAAATACAAAGTTCATGGGACATTTCTGGAGGACACTATGGAAGAAGCTAGGAACTAACTTGTCATTTAGTTCAGCTTATCATCCTTAGATGGATGGACAAACAGAAGTGGTGAACAAAAGTCTTGGAGACTTGCTGAGAAGCTTGGTGACAGAGCACCACAGCCAGTGGGATAGTATATTGCCGCAGGCAGAGTTTGCATATAATGACTCAGTGAACAGGAGCACGGGCCAAAGTCCATTTCAGATTGTGTATGGCACGCAGCCTAGAGGAGTTTTTGAATTAAGGGATTTGGAACAGACGGCGACTAGGAGCACAAGTGCCAAAGAATTCGCAGAGGCGATGAAAGAACTTCACGGCCAGGTGAAGCAGTGACATCTAGATTCGAATCGTGAATATAAGCGCAGAGCCGACCAATGGAAGAGACAACTTCATTTTGAGGTTGGTGAATTAGTTCTGGCACACTTGAGAAGAGAAAGTTTCCCGAGAGGAACGTACAATAAACTGAAGATGAAGAAAATCGGACCCTGCAAGGTCTTGAAGAAATTGGGGGAAAATGCTTATGAGATCGAGTTATCAGATGGAATCGGAATATCTACGATATTCAATGTCACAGATTTATATCCATATAAAGCTGAGGGAGCAGGAGTAGAAGGTGAAAAACCAGGGATTCAGTGGCAAAAGAAGATGCCGATTGCAGAGAAGCCGCAGATGGAGAACATATTGGACAAGAGAGACAATAAGAAGACTAGGAGGAAAGAATATTTTGAGTATCTGGTCAAGTGGAAGAACCATCCAGTTGAAGATGCCAGCTGGGAGACTGAAACTGAGATACAGAAGCGTGGACAGACCGTGCAGGAGCTCATGGACAGGAGCCCATGAAAGTTTTCAAGCGAGGGAGTATGATGCAGGAGCATCGCCAACTCATCAAGCGAGCCAGCGCGGAAGCAGAGGATAGCTGGAAGGCGTCCAGCACAATTTTTTGAAAAACACTTTGAAACTGTTGCACAGACATTAATGTGATAATTTAATGAGGCGCACTTGTGTAATGTAATGGACCTTGAGTGGATAGCTCTCGTCCTTTAGTAGATAGACGACATTTAATATAGTTAATGCAGGTAGATAGACTTGAATTCATAGATTAGACAGTTTTAGAAGAAAAGAGGGAAACGAAATATAGACACCCTCATTGTGCATTGTAACATAATTCAGACATAGTTGAAGAAGGAAGAGCATAGAAGAGAAGCAGAGAATGGTACAAGAACACCCATGTACAGATCTTGAATTAATAGAAGAAATTGATTCGGATTCATGGATTTTGTGTTATTCTCTGTGTATATGTGTTGAATGCTATGCTCATGTGTGGTTGTTTTCCTGTTATACATTTGCTTTGATACGTTGTGTATATGATTTCATGTCTGGAGTGAAGTCTCAGAAGACAATAGAGTGAGTTTCAATTGTTTCTCTATCTGAATCATAGATTCCTACAAGAAGTGCAGTCAAAAACGTTCGCAAGGAGTGCGTTGACAGAGGCTCGGGTAGCTTAACTCTTGTTCTCGTTCACCCAGAAGTGCAGTTGGACATAGGAGCCATGCAAGGAGTGCGTAGGCAAAGCGAAGTTCAGGATTTTGAACCTGAGCACCAGCTGAAAGACTGCTGCTGCAGGAGTATGCAGAGTCGAGGGGGTTTCATCACTTAAAACGTATTGAAGGGTTGCTGCAAGGAGTGCACGCAAGGAGTCCTTTCTAAGGCTCAGAGTCTTAGCAAAGCTCAGGAAGGATAAGACTTTGAATTTTTGGAAAGACACTTAGACAAGCTGTGCCTTAAGGTTGGCAAGAAGCGTCGTGAGTTACGCACAGGTGAACGAGTTCCATGGAGAGGAACACTTCGTCATTTCGTGAATTGCATAGGGAAGAAACAAACGGTCGAGATTCCCCGAGGAGGATTCAAGAAAATCCGTGGGCCGTTAGATCTTGTGGAGGTGCAAGGGAGATACGACGTCATATTTTCTGGAAGTTTTAAAACTCGAGAGGGGACCATAGCCATGGATTCCAGAGAGGGACGTGAGTCAGAAGATTTGGAGAATTCAGGGTTCGTAGTATCGGAAGTCTCGAGGACTGAATACTCTGGTAGTTTGAAATTGCGATACGCGATTTCCCGACGGTCGAAGGATAGCCTGGGCCACAACTGAGTCGGCGAGTGGAAGACATGTGGCGTATCGTATCGGGGTTCGGGAAAAGGTAAGTCTCGAGAACGCATGTGTCATGGTTTGCGAATTCGTGAACTCTGAAATAAAGATGGGGTACAACTGTTGAAGAGTTGACCCGCGTGTGTGTCAGCGCAATGACATATCGGGAAATCAGGGGTCGGTAAAGCGAAGTGTTTGGAACATCGCGAGCGCCAAAATCCCGACAGGAGAAATCTCCATGGGAAAGAGAAAGGTCAGCATTGACTGAGATATCGGGTCTCGGTGAACCGAAAGTATGGTGTTCGATCATTGGCATCGTGAAATCACGAAGTTCGATCCTCTGAGTACAGAGAAGGGGATCGAGCGAAGGATTATGTGGGTGTAGATTTCCTGATAGGGAATAGAAGGACCCGTTAGTGTTCTTCGGGCCGAGGAAGGAGAAGATCCTGTGAGCGGACGTGCCCTGCGGAGCATGCTTGCGTCAGTGACATTCCACACCTTATCTATAAATATGGATATACAACCTTTACTTACCAACTGCCCTATTGAAATTATATTTTTCCTTAGATATGGAAAATTTCTTACCTCTTTCAACAAAAATTGGTTTCCATTGCTTTGGTTTACTTTTACCTTTCCCATTCCAACAATTTTTCATGGTGTATCATCACCCAAATGAACCTGTCCAAAATGACCTTGAACATAATCTAGAAAATGTCTCCTATGGGGTGTGGCATGAAATGAAGCCCCTGAATCTACTACCCAAGACTCATAAATATTATCTACAGAAAGAAACAAAGAATCTTGTAACACATCACCTGTTAAATTTGCTTCCTGATTTTTCTCTTGATTTCCATCTCTTTGTTTCATTGGAGCTCTACAATATTTCTTCAGATGTCCTTTCTTCCCACAATTCCAAAACTATATCTTTCCCATTCTGGATTTAGATCTGCGCTTCCTATAATTATCGTGGTTCCTTGATCCCTTTCCTCTATCCTTTTGTCCTCCCCTATTCTCCACGTTCAATGCATTACCTGATGTCTCACATGTGCTTTTCCATTGAATTTCCTCACTAAGGATAATACCAACAACATCATCAAATTTTAAAGTATTTGAAATAGAGACAGAGTTACTTACAACCATGACCAAGCCATTCCATCTTTTTGGCAATGAGCATAAGATTAGAAGATCCCTGACCTCATCATCAAAGTCCAATTTTACAAAACTTAGTTGATTAGTAACTATATTAAATTCATTTAAATGATCTACAACAGACCCACCTTCTGACATCTTCATATTAAATAATATCTTCATTAGAAATACCTTATTAGACGTCGAGGGTTTATCACCAATGCATCCATCAGCTCCTTACTTGTCTTTTCTTTCAAAATATTGAAAGCCACCCACATTGCCAGGTTTAGTCGTATCGTTCCTAGTGCCTTTCTGTCAAGAACCTCCCATTCTTTGTCCTCCAAGGTCATTGGCTTCTTTTCTATTGCACCCAATGGTAGGAATAGATCCTTCTGATATAAATAATATTTCATCTGCATCTTCCATAACTGGTATTTTTGGTCAGTAAATTTCTCAACCCTAAACTTTCCATCTACCTCCATTTCTCCCACTCGAACCAGGAACCCTCTTTTCCTGCGAGTTACCTTTCACTCCGATACTAGTTGTTAGAAAAACAAGATCACGGAGAAATAAAATAAAAAAATAGAAGATACACAATACAATAGAGACACAGATTAATGTGGTTCACCCAGTGTGGGATACATCCACCAGAGAAATTACCAGGTCCTTTGTTTATTATTATCCAAAAAAATAAGGGATACAACCTACATCACACCCGCTGTAAATTCCTCTTCTTTCTCTCACAATATCCTCTCTCAGAATACAATATTCACAATGATACATAGCTGCAATACATTTCCCTCATAAAAGAGGGTTTCCTTCTAGGGTAAAAAACCCTAACATAACTTCCACCATCAGATATCCGACCTTATAATGAGCAGTCCAGATTTACAATGAAATTAAAATATACATTTACAAGGTAATTTTTCCTTCGGGGGCCTGCTTGCCCCCGAATCCCGCAGAAGGAGTAACCCCCCTCTACACTCCCCCTCATGAAGGAGTGTACATTCTTCTGGGGTGCAACGTATTCATTGGGTATAAACATAGCTTTAAACAAAGACCTCTGAATCAGAAAGATAATCAGGCTCCACAACCAACAACCTTGATATTGAGATTTTGGAATTGTTGAATGTGATTTGTAATTGGAACCTTTTTCTGAAGATTAATCAATTTACTAAAGAATGTATTTCTCTTAATATCCTAAAAATGTGATATGCATTCATCCGTAAAAATGAACCAAGAGATAACAGGATTCTTTTTTATTTCACAAAGGAATTGATACAAAACAAATTGATCATTTTGTAAATACAAGGATACAATATGTCTCTTTTGTAAGCTTGGAACTTAGTGTAGATCAAAGAATTTATCCATCTGGAATATCCAAGTTATAGGATCTTTGCTATCAAACTTACTCGTATCAATATTTGGAATGAAGTAGTTCCTTGGTGCCACATTGAAACCCCTATGATGTGGATCTTGAAGTGATCAATAATCATGATTATGGGACTCAAGATTTAATTCCTCTTCATTTTCATGATTTTCTTTCATTTAGATATATCCGTTAGGGAGTCTCTCATCTAGAATATGTAAGATCATGGAAGACATGGAATTTTGTAAAAATTATAACATATTATTTTACATATGATCTATATTTTCATCCATCTTGTTTTACATATGTTTCATATTTTCATCCATATTCTTTTCCGCATCTTTCCTATTTTCATCATGTTGGATTACCGAGAGGGGGGGTGAATCAGTAATAGTTCCTTTTAATCCCTTTTAACTACAATATATAAGTGTTTTTAACTTTATGATCATTTTACCAATATCATTCAACAATTTCAGAATATATAAACCATGAACAATTAGTAATCATACACATATACAGTACACTAGTATTTTACGTGGAAACCCAATGCGGGAGAAAACCACAAAATTATTTTTCTTATATGTATTTAAAAAGTACATTCATTGGAAGCACGAAATTCCTTTTTTTTCCAACTCCAACTGGAAGGAGGATCCAACCCCCTAGATTCTTATGCTACAACCTAAGGGAAGGTCCAACTCCCAAATTTTCTGTCTCCAACCAGAAGGAGGCTACAACCCCCTTATGTTCTTCAGCTACAACCATAAGGTAGCTACAACCACCTATACTTGTTTCATCCAACTGCCCTGAAGCATAAATTCCAAATGTAGACAATCTATCACTTTTACTGAATCAACATTGTCACTATCATACTATTACTCAAATCCTATCACAACCTATACCAATATCCTTCAAAAACAATTTGGAGATCTGTGACCTATCTATTTTGCAACATGCATATGTCTGTTCCTTTCCCTACTGCAACTAGAGGATGTTCGCACCTCTGTTTGTTGCAACTCACATATTAGCACAAATATCCCCTATTATAATTAATATTGTCTCTGTCACTCTGTTTGTGTCACTATCTTAGTCTTGGTTACTGTCTGATCTCTCTGTATCTGCTCACAAATTCGATGATCTGATAGAAAATAATACTCATCCAACATACATGTATATCTAACATAACCATGTACTAGGTTCATACATATATCTCATCGATATTGTGTGATAAAATAAACCATTACATTAACCATACATCAAACCCTCATTGTTATGCAATCACAATCTGTACTGATAACAAAGTGTCTCAACCATAAACCCTCACATATGCTCCAAGTAACAAAACATATGTCTTAACAAGATGACCAATGATGTGACCCAACAATAACCAACCAATACAGTAGCAATGTATCTCTGTAGATCTGTCTTATTCAGAATATACCATTCAACCAATAGTCCCTCAAGGGAAAAAACTCAGTCTCCCATGGCCATACCCCAAGAGTTCACCAAATACCTACTTAAGACAATCATATAAGATACATTTTATTACTTTAGATAGATTTTTTGTACCTTCTCACCATTAGACCTTCTTGTAGCCTCTTCTCAGCTCTGCAACTTGTCACTCATAGATTTGATCTTCCGTTTCTTCAACTTTGGCAACAAATCCACGCTTTGTCTTCAGTAACTTACGGGTATCCTCACTTTGTCCCACTGTGGCCCACATATTTTCGTGTCCTTCTAGTAATGAAACTTTTGGATATATTCAATAAAACCCTAGTTCAATACTCATAGTCTCGACCCTTCGAACCTGCAACTTCTCTCTTTGTTGCTTCAAAATCACTGGTTTATATTTGTTAATGATACCTGCCCATAACAATTCACAAAATAGATATTCAATGTGATCAATTAGGTGCTAATGGGAGACCCTTTCTCTCTTATTTATACTCTCCAAGTAGCTTCTTTTATGGGTTATCTTCTAATTGTTTTACCCAATTTCCCTCTTTTAGGGCTAACCCACTTTCAACTACTTTACCCACTTGCAGCCACTTTATCATAAATAGTAATATCACTACTTCTTTTTGTAACTCATTTATTTTTAATTACTTTCTTATTGCAACAACTTTATCCATGATTAAATCCTAGTTACAACCACTTTGTTTAGTAAACATCTTCTAGGAGATTCTAGAATACTTGACTTCTTTGACTTTCTAGGGGCTTCTAGATAACTCATGAGGGTTCTCCAAATTCACTAAGCCATATCTCCTCAACTGTGAGGAACTATGTGACATATCACATATCATCGGAAATGGCACATGTATTATCCATCTATGATAGTCATTCCTAAAAATTCACCAATATTCATTACATTATTCCTCAGAAAAACATGGGTCCCTTATCCAAACTTATGGGGCTACTAGAATTTTCTACCAGACTTGCTTCAAGGGTTGACATCAATGACAACCAACCCAATTAATAAACAATGTCCCCCTTTGGAATTGATGGAAATAATCAGATACAACATTGAAGTCATGGTGTTCATGCTCCCCATGTGACCATCTCTCCCCCTAGAATCATGCCTCTGTGATTTCACTCCATGCATCTGAAACCTCTCCCCCTATGACATCAATGGAAAAGGGTAACTTCCCTACAAGGATTCTCCCCCTAACTGAACTCTCCTTGGGGATGCTCCTCCTAACTAAACTATTTTCTTTCCTATTCATGGTGATTCCTCATGTAAATATATGACATATAAGAAAAACATTCAAAAGTCATGATGGAGAAGAAACTACTCTGAGTTTCTGGCAAAGATACTCAAAAGATTCCCTTAGAAGCGGTTTTGTAAAGATATCTACAATATTTTATTTGGTCCCAACATACTCAACTCTAATTTTCTTCTCTACAACATGTTCTTGTAGAAAATGAAACTTGATCGGAATGTGCTTTGTCTTGGAGTGCATCACTAGATTCTTTGAGATACTAATGGCTCTTGAGTTATAAAAAAATATCGGAATGCACTCATCATACTCCACCTATATATATTTCAATGTTTGTTTAATCCATAGGACCTGTGTACAACATGTTGCTATGAAAATGCACTCTGCTTCACTTGTATATAATGAAATTGATGATTGTTTCTTACTTTACCAATATGCCAAACACTCACCCAAGAAGAAAGTTGCTCCACTTGTACTTCTTCGATCATCAATGCAACCTGCCCAATATACATCCGTGTGGGAAATAAGTGATAGATCCTTCCTTTTTGGATACCATAATCCAAACTCTTCGATACCCTTGAGATATCTTAATATCCTCTTTACTACCAAAACACATGATTTGTTAAGCCCTAATATTGGCTCATTAACCCTTAATTGGGTCATATTATATTAGTAATGTTATTTTATTTATCTCAGCTTTAGGCCATTAGTTGTAATTATACCTCCTAGTCTCCTATATATACCAAGGAGACATTTTCATTTTGAATCATCTTGTACTTGAACATTTAAGTGGGGTAAAAGGA
>ML777866.1:652230-662330 GCA_009831015.1 Picea engelmannii
TTTCATAATGTATCGTAGATCATGTAATTTTTTGAATGTTTATTTTAATCATTGAATTTATTTTACCATATTTGATAATTATTTTTGTGATTTCTTTTATGCTTCATGAAGGCCACAATCATCATGAAGGTATTAATAATGGGCTTCCATGAGGAATGAAATGTTATCCTGCTCAATTCATGAGGTTTCCCTACTATGAGGAGCTAAAAATGGATCATTTGTTTGATACAATGCATATCGGGAAGAATGTGACTGAAATGACATATCGGGAAGAATGTGACTAAAATGTTATGGCGAATCATAGATGGTAGGAGGCACAAAGAAAAAATTGTCAAAATTTGTACTGACATTCAGGAAGCGAATCATGGAATGCAAGTGTGATCCGATATTCAAATAGATTAGATGGAGTACTAGACTAAAATAACCTTCCATGGTTATTACCAGAGCAACAAAGCAATGATGTAAAAGAGGTCATTCAAAGAATTAAATTTCCCATGGGTTTTGCTTCAAACATAAAAAATATCTTAACGAACAAAGGTGAATTTGGTGGGGTAAAAACACATGATTGGCATACCTTCATTAAGGTAATAATTTTGGTATATATATATATATATAATATATATATATATATATATATATATATATATTGGCCTTATAGATCTTTTATTTCTTTTATTTTTGCTTGTCTACTTTGGTTGAAACAAATAACGATTCATTTTTTTGTTACAGTATGTTCTACCACTATATCTTCCAAATGAATTTAACAACAATGTCAAACAAGTTATATATGATCTTGGAAAATACATGAGGTAAGACATAGTTGTCATTTATATGCAAAATGTCCTTTCAAATTATTGTTGTACTTAATGACACGTGTTTTACTTGTAATGTAATGTAATATATTATATTATGTTATGTTGAAACATGTTATTTTCTTGTGTCATGATCTCATGTAGATGGTTGTCATTGAAATAAATCCATGAAGATGATATAAAGTATTGGAAGAGAGAAATTCCTCGTCTAATGTGTGAAATGAAAAAGTATATACCTCCTACATTTTTTAATGCACAAGACACTACATCATACACCAAGTTGAGAAGATTGAAATTTGTGGACCTGTTCACACAAGGTCAATGTGGATGGTGGAGAGGAACTTGAAATCATTGAAGGCATTGGTTAGACAAAGAGCACATCCCGAAGGTTCTATGGTGGAGGGATATATGGTATATCAATCCATGGTGTATATTAGTCAATATCTTCCTAAATTAGCAGTGCCAACTATGCATGCAGTGGATTGCATTTGGGATGTGAACTCCATCAAAAAATTTGAAGATCAAGATCATCGGTTGGGGAAAGGTAGAATGAAAAAAATGAGAGGTAATATATTAATAATTGTGAAAATTTCTATTCATAATACAAATAAAGTTTTGTTTTTGTGTATATGATCATACTCATTTATATATTAATATAATTGATTTCATAAATTATAAATATTTATAATTACCTGCATATTGTACGTTATAAATAATATTTAATATTGGTGAATTATGTTTTTTTTTTATTTAGTTTCTCTAGAGTGGGATGCACTGCATTTATACATTGCAAACAATATTGACTGGATTAATGTATGGATTGGAATATGTAAACAACATAATGGAGGTAGGTTATCATGGCAACGATTGTCTGAATTGGTTAGAGAAGCTCGTCGTAACGGAGATGCCAATGTTACGCAGAGGGAAATTGATCTAGCATATGGTTTTAAAGATGGATAGGTAAGCAATTTCACCCATTTTATTCATTTATTTTATATTATACTAATATGACTACATGTGTAATGTATTTTTCAGATACTTTCGAAGTTATACAAATATATGTTAATTTATTAATTGATAATGCATCTTTTACATATTTGACTTATTGCAATTGAAACACCACAAGGCTATGTCGTGCAATGGTCGTCAATTTCACATCAAACAATTGGATGAAACTAGGAAAACTTTTGATAGTGGGATAACTACAGTATTATTTAGGTTACTAATGTTTCCTCTAGGAGTGATAGACATCCCCGAGAATCTGAAAATAAATACTATGGGCATTTAAACGATATACTTTAGTGTGACTTTAATTCCTTCAAATTAGTTATGTTTGATGTCAAGTGGTCTAGGTTACGAATGCATGAACGTGATTAGGAAAGAACTATTATTCAACATGCCAATGGATTTCCAATGATTAAAACAACGATGTTTGAAAGAGGACATGATAGCTATGTTTTTCCAAGCCAATGTGAACAAGTATTTTACTCAAATGTTCCAGGTGAAAGGGATTGGTTATTTTTTGTTAGATATGATCCAAGAGGAAGGCCAATTAAGTATACTCATTTACAGGAAGAAGATGATATTGAAGATCAAGAAGATGATTCGACAGAATATTAGACAGATCCAGAATATCATGGAGGGTCGACATATGAAGAAGACGAAGAAGATCATGATCTAGGCGTAGGAGAAAAAATTGCAATTCTTGATGATGATGTCGATGAAAATATGCTCGAAAATGGCACTGATGATGATGATGATATCATCAATCCTTGCAACAAAGTTTCAGAACCAGATGATGATAAAGATGTCGAGTTCGATGAAGAAGATAAAGTTAGAGAATAAGGATGATTACATGGATGTTGAGGTAGGATTAGGTATGTGACTATATAATATTTTAATTTGTATGAATTATTTTCTTAAAATAATTTACTTTTAATGTCATGGGTTAATTACATGTTTTTAAGTTTTATGCGACGTTTTTATATCCTAGGTTACATGTTGTTTAAATTATTATTTGAAACCTGAAAATAGTTGTCAATATAGTAAAGTACATGGTAGACTAAAAATCTCCTTTAGAAACACATAATTTCATGTACCTTCATTAATTTTTGTTTTTGTAGTTTCTATGTATGAATCTTAATAGGACGTTGCTTTCGATTATTTTATATTTTATAGATTGGGTTTTGGGTATCAATTGAGAGTGATGTGAGGGGGAGGGGAGGGGCCATGTGATCTTCCACCTTCACATGGTTGGCCTTGCTCAGTAGAGGATAAATTATTCTTTAAACCAAGAGAATCTCTTTCATTTTTATACCATCATGATCGTATAAGATTTCATCAATATTGTTACTTATTTGAATCTTCTTAGAATTGAGATTCGTTACATAGTCATTGAAAAAAGACAAAAGACTTATGTAGCAGATATTAATTTGGTCTTTGTGTGGGAAATTTTATTCCATTAGCATGTTTTGTACAAAAATAACGAGGAACGATGAACGAGGAATGAAAATTGCATGAGGACTAGACACCGACAACAGGGACCTGTGAATGGGGCCAACTTTGAAATTTTTTCAAACAGTTTATGTATGCACTGAAATTTGTCATGGATAGACTATTGGAATTCCTTAACGATATGGGAGGGTTTCTGGACTCAAATTTGAGTGACACAACCATTTTCTTCCATTATCAATTCATCATGGAAACCATAAACCATATTTTTCATATGTTCTAGTAGATATGTTAATGATTCCAAGTTTCATATTTGTATTTGACTGAAGGTCCAGCTAGCTTGAAAAGTATCAAATTGATATTTCAAGTTGATAAACCAAATATAAAATGAATACAAGCATCATTTGATATCGTCAGAAGAGAGACGAAGGTAAATAATCTTGCGACGAATTTGCTATACTATCGACGAAAAAAGTTCGTCGATAGTATAGCTAATTTGTCGAAAGAATTTTGTGTCTAATTTGAATGGTGTTACATGGTTTTCAAGGAGTGTAGGGATTATATTATGGTGAAATTTAGTGTATTCTATAAGAAAAATCTCTATGCCAAACCTCCAAATGGATAGTACCATATCTTGTTCATAAGAAAAATATTGTTGGTATGTTTCCTTTGTGGATATATATGGTGGCTCAAGCCCTCAGTACACATGATGCCAAACAATTAAATGTAACAATTTTAATATTGAATGATAGTGTTATGTCACCCATGGTTAAGGAAAGAACTTAAGGTTCTTAGGTCCTATTTGAATCTTCTTAGAATTGAGATCTGTTACATAGTCGTTGAAAAAAGACAAAAGACTTATGTAGCGGATATTAATTTGGTCTTTGTGTGGATGCCATTAGTATGTAATTTTGTACAAAAATAATTGATCTTGGGGAATACACCATGGTCAAGGAACGAGGAATGAGGAGCGAAAATTTCACGAGGGCTAGACACTGACAACAGGGACATGCGAATGGGGCCAACATTGAAATTTTTTCAAACAATTTCTGTATGCACTAAAATTTGTCATGGATAGACTATTGGAATGCCTTAAAGATATGGGAGGGTTTTTGGACTCAAATATGAGTGACACACCAACTTTCTTCCATAATCAATTCATCATGTAAACCATAAACCCTAATTTTCTTTCAAAGTACCCAATTTGGTTGACGCAAGTTTTAGGCTTTCGCCGTCCTTTCTTCATTTTGATTTCAGGTTCTACATTAATGTATATAAAATGTATCTGTGTCACAGTTGTGATGAAAAATACCTCTACTTCATTGATTTCTTAATCAACACCATCAAGATACTAGAGGTGGGTAACAGGGACCTGTGAATGGGGCCAACGTTGAATTTTTTTCAAACATTTTATGTATGCACTGAAATTTGTCATGGATAGACTATTGTCATGCCTTAATGATATGGGAGGGTTTATGGACTCAAATTTAAGTGACACACCCACTTTCTTCCATCATCAATTCATCATGGAAACCATAAACCCTATTTTTCATATGTTCTAGTAGATATGTTAATGAATCCAAGTTTCATATGTCTATTTGACTGAAGGTCCAGCTAGCTTGCAAAGTATCAAATTGATATTTCAAGTTGATAAACCAAATATTAAATGAATCCAAGAATCATTTGATATCGTCGCAAGAGTGACAAATGTAAATAATATTGCGACGAATTTGCTATACTATTGATGAAAAAAGTTCGTCGATAGTATAGCTAATTCATTGCAAGAATATTGTTTCTAATTTGAATGGTGTTACATGGTTTTCAAGGAGTGTAGGGATTATACTATGGTGCAATGTAGTGTAGTCTATAAGAACAATCTATATGCCAAACCTCAAAATGGATAGTACCATATCTTGTTCATAAGACAAATATTGTTGGTATGTTTCCTTTGTGGATATATATGGTGGCTCAAGCCCTCAGTACACATGATGCCAAACATTGAAATGTAACAATTTTACTATTGAATGATAGTTTTATGTCATCCATGGTTAAGGAAATAACTTAAGGTTCTTAGGTCCTATTTGAATCTTCTTAGAATTGAGATATGTTACATAGTCGCTGAAAAAAGACAAATGACTTATGTAGTAGATATTAATTTGGTCTTTGTGTGGAACATTTTATGCCATTAGTATTTAATTTGGTACAAAAATAATGGATCTTGGGGACTACACCATGGTTAAGGAATGAGGAACAAAAATTGCATGAGGACTAGACATCGACAATAGGGACCTGCGAATGGGGCCAACATTGAAATGTTTTCAAACAGTTTATGTATGCACTGAAATTTGTCATGGATAGAATATTGGCATGCCTTAACGATATGGGAGGGTTTCTGGACTCAAATTTCAGTGACACACCCACTTTCTTCCATCATCAATTCATTATGTAAACCATAAACCCTAATTTTCCTTCAAAGTACCCAATTTGGTTGACGCAATTTTTAGGGTTTCGTCAGTCTTTCTTCATTTTTCTTTCAGTTTCTAAATTAATGTAGCCCCTAATCCTTATGAACCCATTTACTATAATGTAACTATGAACCCTTAACTATAATGTAAATATGAACCCATTTACTATAATGTAACTATGAACCCTTAACTATAATGTAAATATGAACCCATTTACTATAATGTAACTATGAACCCTTACCTATAATGTAACTAGGAACCCTTAATGTAGCCCCTAATACTCATGTAACCCCTAATCCTTATGAACCCTTAACGAAGACTAGACACCGGCAACAGGGACCTGCAAATGGGGCCAACGCCGAAATTTTTTCAGACAGTTTTTGTATGCATTGAAATTTGTCATGGATAGACTATTGGCATGCCTTAACGATATGGGAGGGTTTCTAGACTCAAATTTGATTGACACACCCACTTTCTTCCATCATTAATTCATCATGTTGACGAGGCTATATGCATTAGAGATTATGTTTATAAGGGTTATGCTTGGACATTATGGATTCAAAGTGTTATACATTTAGGGTTCCATGGGTTAATTTATATTAGTTATTAATTGATAAGGTTTGTAATTGTTAATGGATATAGGGGTTGTGGATTAAGTTTTATAAAGGTTTAGGGTGAAATATGTGATTCGCACTAATTATAATGGTTAGGGATTGTACAAGGCATTTGGGGTTACAAGAGTTTGAGGTTAGATATTATGAGTGTTAAGAATTATATAATTTAAGAATAAGACATTATTGGGGTTAGAGGTTAAAGGGGTTTGGGTATGTATATGTTAGAGGATTTATCATAGGTTTATATATTTTAAGGTTTAAAGGGTTATGGGTTATAAGGATTAGAGATTAGGGGTTAAAGGGGTTAGTGAGTTTATGGATTAGGAGTTAAAGGGGTTAGTGGATTTATGGATTAAGGGTTATATGAATTATGGGTTAGGTGTTAAGTTATATAAGGTTTAGGGGTAATAGGGGCTATAAGTGCTAATGGTTTCAAGAATTATATGGATTAGAGGATATTAATTAGAGACTAGTTGTTTAGGGGTTTTTATTTGGATGGTTTTATCTATTAATGGTTATTGGTTAGGAATTATGAGGGATGAGGATTATGGATAATTAATGTGAATGGTTAAAATCAATGTTGCAAACATCGACAAAATATCGCCAAGGGTCCGAAGACAAAAATATTGGCAACATCAGGAAAAATATCGGAAAATGTTGTAAGAATGAAAATATCGAAAAATATTGTCGACCCTGATTTTGAAGATAATATCACCAACACCATGATATTATCGAGATTTTGCTAACACTGGTTAAAATAGTTACAAGGATCGAGATTTAGGAATTATAAGGGTGCAATTTGGGGCTTATAAGAGTTATGATTAAGTTTTATGGGTTGTTGGCGTTAGGGGTTATACATATATGATTTATAGATTAATAATTATAGGGGTTAGGTATTAGTTGTTAGTAGGGTAAAGCGTGATTGAGAATATAAGTGTTATGGGATAAAGGGGTTTTTAAGGGCTAGAGGTTATGTTCTTTAAGAATGTAGGTATAGGTTGATGACATTATAGGTAAGGGTTCATAAGGATTAGAGGTTACATGAGTTAGCATTTTGTCTTTATAATGATTAGGGGTTAAGGGTTATAATTGTTAAGTGTTAAAAGAGTTAAGAGATTATAAGAAATATGTGTAAGGAGTTATTATGGTTTGGGGTTTTCAAATTTAAGGGTTATAAGGGTTAAGTGTTAGGGGTGATATATGTTTAGTGGGGTTTCTGTATATAACTATTAGTGTATATAGCTAAACACTTAGGGTTAATGGGGTTATAGAAACTAGAAGCTATACATATTATAAGGGTTAGTGGAAATGGGTTAATATTGGATAAAAGTTAATATTTATTGGGGTTAGTCGTAACATGGGTTATATAGATAACATGTAAAGGGTCGAGGCTTTTAGGATTTAAGGGTTAAGTGTGATTGTGATTTATGTGCTTAGTGGTTAAAACAATTATAACGGTTAGGGGTTGTATTGCTTATAGATTATATTGGTTATAGGGGTCAGTAGTTATAATTGTTGGGGATTAAGGGTAACATAGTTTATAGGCTAGGATTGACATGGTTTATATGGGTTCATGGTTACAAAGGTTAAATGGGTAATGGGTTTTATAATTTGTGGTTTGGGGGAAATATCAATTATAGTAATCAAGGGGTATAATAATTAAAAATTAAGGGTTAGAATGCTTATATTGGCTAGTGGTTATTTTGGTTAGGGGTTATGGTTCATGGGTTATCATAGATTAGATTTTTAGGATTAGAGGTCATATTTGTTTAATTTAGGTATTCTAAGGGTTATAGGGTTTATACCAATTAAAGTAATAGTAGTGAGGGTTTATAGGGGTTTGAGAATAGGGTTTATCCATTATAAATGTTACAAGAGTTAAAGGTTAATGAATATATGAGTTAGGGGTTATGGTAGTTAAGCTCATTAGGAGTTACAAGTCAGATAAAGGTTATATTGGCTTAGAATTGTTCTTTATAGGGATTAGGCGTTAATGTTTATAGGGGTTAGGTATGGCGAGAATTAAGGGTTAGGTGTTAGGGATGATAAGGGTTGTAGTGTTATTGAGTAAAGTGGTTATATGGTTTGAGTATTATAAGGATTAATGTTTGTGAGATTAAGGTATTAGGTGCTTAGGTTTAATAAGTTAGGCTTTATCTATTTGGGGTTTATAAGTTAGAAATTATAGAGGTTAGCGATTAGGGTTAACATAGGTGATAGACTAGTACTAATAATGGATAGATGTAATAGTTAATGTACATGTTTGGGGTTATAAGGGTTAAAGATTAGGGTTGAATTTTCAAGGGTTTAGGGGTTTGGGATTCTAAAAATTGTAGTGGTTATGAGTCAAATACATTTGGGGAAATAAATTATAGCAATTATAAGGGTTAATGGCCATAGGTTCTTAGGGGTTAGATGGTTACTCGATAATAGTGGTTGTACATACTAGTCTTAAAAATTATAGTTGCAGGGGTTACAGATTATAAGGGATATGGGTTAAACATTAGGGATGAAAAGGGTTAAGGGTTATAGAGGTTATGGGTTTAGGGTTCCATACATTAGTGTATATAGTTATTAGTTGATAATCATTATAATTGTTATGGAATGCAAGGGTTAGGGATTTTTTTTATAGAGGTTAAGGATGAAATATGTGACACAACTTATAATGGTTATGGATCATATCAATTTTTGCATGTGCTAGGGATAAGGGGTTATAAGAGTTCAAGGTTAGAGATTGTTGGTTGTGGAGCTTGATTATCTTCCTGATTCAGAGGTCCTTGCTTTCATCCATTTTTATACCCCATGAAGTATTTACACCCCATAAGTATGTACACTCTTCCACGCGGGGGAATGCAGAGGGGGTACCCCCTCTGCAAGGTCTGAGGGGGCTATCCCCACGGCTGGAGGGTCTGGGGGGAAGCGGGCCCCTACGAAGCAAAAATTGCCTTGTAAAAGTATATTGTAATTTCATTGTAAATCTGGACCATTCATTATAAGGTTGCAGATCTAACAGTAGAGATTATGTTAGGGTTTTTTTCCCTAGAAGGCAACCCTCTTTTATGAGGGAAATGTATCACGGCTATGGTTGATGGTGAATATTGTATTCTCAGAGAGGAGACTGTGAGAGAAATAAGAGGAAGTTACAACGGGTTTTGCTGTAGGTTGTATCCCTTCATTTGTTGGATAATAATAAAGGAAGGACCTGACAATTTCTCTGGTGGATGTAGCCCACACTGGGTGAACCATGTAAATCTGTGTCTCTCTTGTATTGTGTGTCTTTTGTGTTTTGTTTCTGCATTTGTTTTATTTTATTTCTCTGCGGTCCTGTTTTTATAACAACTGGTATCAAAGCATAAGGTAACTCGCAGGAAAAGAGGGTTCCTGGTTTGAGTGGGAGCAATGTTGGAAGATGAAAGTTTTAGGGTCGAGAAATTTAATGGCCAAAACTACCAGTTATGGAAGATGCAGATGGAAGACTATTTATATCAGAAGGATCTATTCCTACCATTGAGTGGAGTAGCAAAGAAGCCGGTGGCCATGAAGGATGAAGAATGGGAGATTCTTGATAGAAAGGCTCTAGGAACGATACGGCTGAGCCTAGCAGCATCATTGGCTTTCAATATTTTGAAAGAAAAGACAATGAAGGGTTTGATGGATGCGTTGGCCAAATTGTATGAAAAACCCTCGGCATCGAATAAGGTATTTCTAATGAAGAGATTATTTAATATGAAGATGTCAGAAGGTGGGTCTATTGCAGA
>ML777866.1:672968-686755 GCA_009831015.1 Picea engelmannii
TAGCCCACACTGGGTGAACCACGTAAATCTGTGTCTCTCTTTTATTGTGTGTCTTCTGTGTTTTGTTTCTGCATTTGTTTTATTTTATTTCTCCGTGGTCTTGTTTTTGTAACAAAGATTACATTAAGGGTTAACAGTTATATAATTTAGGGATTAAGGGTTATTGGGGACAAGGGTTAGGTTACTTGCTTGATAGCAAATGACAATTAAATTACACATGATATAATGTTCAAGGGTTATAAAGATTATGGGATTGGGCTGTAGGAATTAGGTGTGAAAGATATTAGAGGGGTTAGTGGTTTTCCATTCCCCTATGGATAATATGAGGATGAATATTGGTACTGGAAGTTAGGGGTTTTAGTTGACTAAGGGTTTGGGTGATGGAAGTTAGGGGTTTTAATGACTCATGCACCCCATAGGATATCTAGTGAATTGATGATACATGTAGAGAAATTCCTTGCTATGACCTACTATGGGTGGGTCTAGATGTTATTGATGTTTCTAAAGCACCAAATCACCTCCTATCACAATTAATAATGGTGGAATTGTGCCTTTGGGATAGTACTATGTGTTTTCTTTCAAGAACATACCCATGCTTCAACCACATGTCAGTATCTGAGATGGAGGTCTTAAGGTGCTAAGTATGTAATGGTGGGGCCAGTTGTTAATATGATGGGGAGGTAGGGTTTAAGGGAATGTGTTCCCTCTTCCCTAGTTGTGACCTCCATTTGTATTATCTATGTATGATTTTGAATTATTCTAAGCCTTACTAGTACCCAAATATAATATTCTAGAAAATGGGTTTGTTAGCAACATGGAATGTTAATGCAATGAAGTGGGTTTTATTTCTATCGTGGAGAAGTTCATTGATGGGACACAAATTAAGTGTGTAGGTTAAGTTCATCAATTAGCTACATTGGTCAATTGTGTCAGTTAAGTGCATTAATTAGCTACATTGGTCAATTGTATGTTTTAAGTCCATACAACTTCCAAGAGAGAATGATATAGAATAGTTAGAAAGACTACGGTCGCTAACTAAGTGAATTGTGTTGTGTTTCATCCATCAAATGAACAAGTGCCCCATGGTAATTTCTCTTTAGGAGACCCAAATGAGTGGAAATGAGTTTCCACTGATAGGTTCGACGACCAAAGCCAAGTTCACCAAATCCAACAACACAATAACAATTAGTTCAAGAGAGAACCCATATAATGGATTGTAATAGTCCTTGCAAAAACCAACTCGAATTCGTTCAATAGTACCCTGGTGTCATTGTCAATCTCCTTTGCATAAATCCATGCTCCCCAAGCGTCAATCCTTTAATCCTATGTTCCATAAATTTGAACTTGGGTCTAACTTTCTGAATGACCACATGTTATAACCACGCGCTAATCCAAAAGGTTCTTAACTATCCACCGTAGGTTTCATTTCATGATGGACGATCCACATCATTTCAGGGGGGTTGACTCTTGACTTAGATCTCGAGACAGGGACCCCAGAAATCCACCTTATACTAACACATGGATTTATAATCCCACACATACTCTTATTTCGGGAATTTACTTATGTCAATTCCCTCATCGTTTGTCATGCAAAAAGGATATATCGTTGTCGATCCATTCTGTGATCAATGGCCGATCATTCACTGTACTAGAATATGATCATTTCAAAGTATCTCAAAGTTGAAACTCTCATAGATGGCCCATGTCTCACACTTACATCCAAACACAATTACACACACAATCACACATGAAATACAATGCACCATAATACATAATTACAAAAATTCATTATCTATTCGAGATCAAATTACACTCTGGCCTCAACGGTTTTGATCGCCTCTCAACTAATCTACACACTCGCCCTGGTCTTGCATTATTCATGGGCCTCCCCAAAAACACCCAATGGTTCATAATTTATAACAATTAAAACATAATAAGGATCAGTCAATGAAAGGATAGGATCTAACTCCCAAAAATCACTGACAATCAATTAAAATATGCTTAACGTAGAAGTTACAAAAAACAATTCAATCATTTGTAGAGAAAACCATATCCTCAAGGCCACATTCACCTCTGGAAGGTTTGAATTTCAAATTTTGACTTAGGTGGGGTTGATGCTCCTGCATCAAACTCCTGGGGTACAAAAATCTTCATGATCTCCTGATCATGTCTTGTCATTGTTTCATCTCGTTCATCTACTTTCTTTTCATGTATCACTAAGCTTGTCCTTACGCTCAACAATGAGTTGTAACGAAGCCTGCACTTTCATAATCATCGTCGTCGTTGTCGTTGTCATCATAATTTTCATCATCATCATCATTGTCATTATTGTCATAGTCATCATCATCATCGTCATCCTTGTCATAATCATCATTGTGGTCGTCATCGTCATTGTTATCACCATAATCAACGTTGTCATTGATCTCCTCATCATCCACATCATCATTGTCATCATCATCATCGTTGTCTTATATAGGTTAAGTTATATAGGGATTACGAGATAGGGGTTATGTCAATAAAGGGAGTCATAAATCTATGGTAAAATCATTTTATACTATCAGTTTATAAAATCTATGGTAAAATCATTTTATAACATATGGTAAAATCTAATGGTAAAAGGGAATAATTTTCATTTTATAAAATTCCAATAAATTTAATTCAATAATAAAATTAATTTAATTCAATTTATATATATATTCGCGCTCACTCACTATTTTTGAAGATATTCGTGCACTCTCACTCGATACAACAACAAGGAGACAAGCGCCCACCATTGAGGAGGCCCTATCTGACCATAGAATGAGCGATTACTGCAACAAGGAGATAGGACCACCATCGTTCCCACACGAGCCCACCATCGATGAGACCTTATCTGGCCATAGCACAAGCGATTACTGCAACAAGGAGATAGGCTACCCACCATCATTCCCACATGAGCCCACCATCAAGGAGGCCCTATCCGTCCATAACGCAAGTGATTACTGGTTAGAACCTCTATGAGAACATGAGCCCACCAATAATTCTACGAAACTCGGTGAGAACCTCTGCATTTTAATTTTTCTAGGGTAATTTAATATGTCAAAATGGTTTTTTTATGCGTGAGCGATTCTTTGGACATGATTTTGGGGTTCTAATATAGGATGGGGGTTCTAATTTAGGGCCCATGGAAATTCCAACTACAAGGGCATTCATATCTCCTCCTTCATCCATGTCATCTTTCCTATATAAATGAGCCATGCTTTCTTGCAAAACAGTTGGACGAACTATGTCCAGAAGCTTAAGACTCTGAAAAGAAAAAGTCCTATACAGAACTTGGTTTTTCCATTGTGGACATTGTCTTCAGTTCTATTACTAGTTTACCAAGTAACTCAAAGAAAAAGATATGTTCTCTACACTTGAATTAAATTCTAGACTCCTTTCTTATTCCAATAGCATCATCTATGCAAAATGATCAATTCCATATACAAACTATAATGATTTTAATGTTTCATGTAGAATTTCTAGGTACTGGAGCATTGTATCATCTAATGTATGAATAAGTGCCTCTTCTTCAAAACTCCTTGTGAAACTTATGCACCTCTCAATAGCTACTTCAAGTAAGACAGTCACTTGTGGAATAAATTCTTCCATCCTCCTTACTGTCTCACTAAGCTAAACTCCTTAAACACCCACACAACGAGGAACAACTCCTCGCAAGTTTAGAGAAATAATCTCAGCCAAAAGAATTACATGTTCCAATTCACCATACCTCTATTTATAACTCTCATATGGTGAGTAAAAAACCCTTAAAGTATTTTCCAAAACTATTATATTAGCAACTGCAAACAAGTGATTAATATTTCTAGCAAAAGCTCCAGTCATATTATGCAATTCAATTAATGTCTCAAGATTTTTAGTCTTAACTCCAATACTTCTTAAGGTCTCTCCAGGTGATAAATGCGATAATAATCCTATAAAATTCCTTATTCCAATCGAGGCTTCCCCAAGTGTACCATCAATATGAGAAACAAATCTCATAGATATCATTGACATTGTCTCAATAAAAAAATTTGGTACTAGCAATTTATACTCCTCTAGAAATGCAGTCATGCACCATTTCTATTCTTGCTCCAGCTCCATGTTGACCACCTCGACCTCTTCTTATTTCACCATAGCCACCTCTTCTTATATAGTCACCAACCCCTCTTCACTTTATGTGCACTCTCAAGTGCCTTTCCCCCTTTGATGAGAACACCTTGTGTGGAACCTACTACAATACCCACCATGACTGTAGTGGGTGTTGCAAGGCCCAAAGCACAGGGACAAGCTATAACCATGACAGATATGCCAAACTGAAGAGAAATCTCAAACTCATCCATGGAATAAGGGATCCAAGACTTGGGGTATTAACCAATATTTCCTGCTACAAACCATGCTAGCCAGGAAGTAAAGGAGATCACAATAACCTACAAAACAATGAACAAAGGTAACCATGCTTAGTTTCAAAAGAATAATTCCACATGAGCTAGGTTTAGCCAAACCGCCAAAGGCTCATTTTTTACTTAATTGTGGAAGAATAAGAACTTTGAAATCTAAGGACAGATGAATCATCTGTGGAAGAAAGAACTAAGGAAAATAAGGCAATGTACTTTTAATTTCCTATGTGTACGAAAGCACTAAAAAAAATAATGCATGCAAGGTAAAAATGACACTAAAGAAAGTGTGTTGAAGTAAGAAAATGCATTTTCATATTCACCAAAACTTATAGATAGTTGCAGTTCGCATATTTTGATAGAATATACATGTGGAGGTTTGAAGCCCCATTTTTTTTTATCAGGGATTCTCAAGTCTCTTCCACCCCCATCCTTGAACATGGGTGCATCATTTCTTATGTACTTAGTTCAGTCACAGTTGGGATGTACTTCAAATTTTAACACCCATATATATGTATATGATACTGATTATGTCATATTAATATATTCCGACCATGGTTTCTTGCACGATGTTGTATTCGAGACTTCTTCATTGTCTCACTATTTATATCATGAGTTATCTCAAGAAGTATGAGTATGCCTACATTGTCCCATTAATATCATGTAGCTCACCACCTTGTGACCCTTTTGTTGACAAGTAATTTTTTGTGGCATCTTCGATGGTTGCGTCTCTATTTTTTTCCTGTGGCATTTTTATCTGTGACATGGATATGGATATTTATTTTGCGCTTCTATTTTTTTCCTAGCAGTACTGCACATATAGTAATCTATCAAGAAAGTATTTCTTTGGTTAAAACCTCTTGCTCCTTCCCATAGCTAGTTTTCATCGAAGTTGAAATTCTTGCATTTCATTTTCCTCTTGCATGGTTTAAAGAGTCGGGTCAAAACGCCACCAGTTTCATGACCACTCCTTTGAGTAATAATAGCCTAAAATAAAGCGCTAATTAAAATTTATCTAGAAATGTTTCTAGGGATCTTCAAACCCATCTTAGCTTAGGTGTAGAGCTTTGGAATAGGATTGTGAGAATAACTTTCCAAATCTGCTAAAAAAACATAAAGCCTTAAGTTAGGGAGTGAAATCCAGTTTCTATATCACTGACTTTGAGAAGCCCTTCTAACACAAGGGTCAATCACGAGGTCACATTGGGGCCCTCATAGTAATCAACCCTACTTTGTTGGTCTTGGTGTCGAATTTTGACTGTCCCCCCTCTGCTTTGGTATAGTAGGTGGTACCATACAAGCCATAATCTTTTAGACATCCTACACAAGGTGATAGCACAAGGAAGGTGGTGTTGTACCTGGGATCGACATTGGCTAGACTCACTCTGACTCCTTGGAGGGTTGCCCACTGCTCAGTGAGGTAACTTGCACTAGGGTGTTAGTTCGTTAAGAAGGTTGTCAATGTAACTTCCCCACCTGTCGAAATCCAACCCCTTCACGCATCGATTCTACGATAGTGGATTCCATCACCAACTAGCGTTTCTTTGTGAGAAGGTTTGTTTGCATGCTTGACTCCTAGATTAATTAGCGTTTGTTATTTTTTTCCTTAGTTGGCCTAAGGATTGAGTTTGTCTCTAGTGGCATCATTTCTGGGTTAATTCCTCATTTGATCAATACAAAATATAGATAGTATTAAAATAAAAGGTAATAAAGAGGTAACAAATAGCTCATTCCTAACTTACATCTTATAATTTTCCAACATTTTTCTTTACACTTAGTGAAACAAACACCAAATGGAATGGTTTACACAAGGTCAATGGGCAATGTTATTGGAAAATTCAAAATATTATCATAAACCCACATCTCACGTATTTTTACATGCACCATAGATTCACCATCTTTCATGAAGAGGTCTGGGAGAAATGCCTCCATGCAAAATTGTCCACATCAGAATTGTCCATGTCCTTGATGGAAATATATAAAATTCCCTTCAAGATATTTTTGTCCTTGTCCTGGTTAAAATTCTCGAGGCATGGTTTCGTAAATTGGACCCCTAAATCCAAATGTTGCATTGCTTCTCATTGAGCAAATCACTAGTTATCAAAATCGATGAAAAAAAAACCTTTCGAGGAGTTGGAATCGGGAGTGAGGGGTGCTATAGATAAAATCCTATGCCAAGAATCCAATAGAGATGACGGTTCCTGAATCCAATTCTCGATTTTCGTTTTATGCCCAGTTGCAAGTTGCATCCCAAACCATTTCGAGGACTCTTTGCCAATTCCTGCTTAGGGCATAAAAGACTAACATAGCAACATTTTTGAGTTCTGTGAGATGTTGAAATATTGTTTAGGCATGGAATAGCTGACCAAATTATCCATGCGCTCCTGAGGCATGGTTTCGTAAATTGGCCTTTTAATCCAAATACTGCATTGCTTCAAACTGAGCAAAACACTAGTTCTCGAAATCAATGATTAAAGCAACTTATGAGGCATGGCACCCGTGAGTGAGGGGTTCTCTAGATGAAATCCTATCCCAATGATCCATCGGATTTTATGGTTCCTTAATCCAAGTCTCGATATTCATTATATGCCCAGTTGCAAGTCGCATCCCAAACCATTTTGGGGACTCTTGTCCAATTGCTCCTCAGGGCATAAAAACCTAACGGAGCAACATTTTTGAGTTCCGTTAGATGTTGCAAGATTATTTAGGCATGGAATAGGTGACTGTATTTTCCATATGCTCCCGAGGCACAGTTTCATAAATTGGACCCCTAAATCCAAATTTTGCATTGCTTCTTACTGAGCAAAGCACTAATTATCAAAATCGATGAAAAAAACTACTTCCGAGGGGTTGGAACTAGGAGTGAGGGGTGCTCTAGTTAAAATACTATGTTAGGAATCCATTGGAGTCGACAATTCCTCAATATGAGTCTCAGTTTTCATTTTATGCCCAGTTGCAAGTCGCATCCCAAACCATTTCAGGGACTCTTGGAAATTCATCCTCATGGCATAAAATCCTAACAGAGATGCATTTATGAGCTCCATGGGATTCTGCATTCTTATTTAGGCATGGACTAGGTGACCACATTTTCCATCTGCTCCTGAGGCATGGTTTCATAAATTGGACCCCTAAATCCAAATGTTGCATTGCTTCTTACTGAGCAAAGCAATAGTTATAGAAATCGATGAAAAAAAAACTTCTAAGGGGTTGGAACCGGGAGTGAAGGGTGCTCTAACTAAAATCCTATGCCAGGAATCCAACAGAGACAATGATTTCTCAATCCAAGTCTCGCTTTTCATTTTATACCCAATTGCAAGTCGCATCCCAAACCATTTCGGGGACTCTTGGTCAATTCCTGCTCAGGGAATAAAAGACTAATGGAGCAACATTTTTGAGTTCTGTGAGATGTTGCAAGCTTGTTTAGGCATGGAATAGGTGACCAAATTATCCATTCACTTGCGAGGCATGGTTTTGTAAATTGGCCTTTTAATCCAAATGTTGCCTTGCTTCAAACTGAGCAAAACACTAGTTCTCGAAATCAATGATTAAAGCAACTTTTGAGGCATGACACCCGTGAGTGAGGGGTGCTCTAGATGAAATCCTATCCCAATAATCCATTGGAGTTGATGGTTCCTTAATCCAAGTCTCGATATTCATTATATGACCAGTTGCAAGTCGCATCCCAAACCATTTCGGAGACTCTTGGCCAATTGCTCCTCAGGGAATAAAAACCTAACGGAGCAACATTTTTGAGTTCTGTGAGATGCTGCAAGATTTTTTAGGCACGGAATAGGTGACTATATTTTCCATATGCTCTCGAGGCATAGTTTCATAAATTGGACCCCTAAATCCAAATGTCGCATTGCTTCTTACTAAGCAAAGCACTAATTATCGAAATCGATGAAAAAAACTACTTCCGAGGGGTTGTAACTGGGAGTGAGGGGTGCTCTAGCTAAAATAATATGTTAGGAATCCATCAGAGTCGACAATTCCTCAATCTGAGTCTCAATTTTTGTTTTATGCCCAGTTGCAAGTCGCATCCCAAACCATTTCGGGGACTCTTGGAAATTCATCCTCAGGGCATAAAATCCTAACAGAGCATCATTTTTGAGCTACATGGGATTATGCATTCTTGTTTAGGCATGGGCTAGGTGACCACATTTTCCATCCACTCCCGAGGCATGGTTTCATAAATTGGACCCCTAAATCCAAATGTTACATTGCTTCTTACTGAGCAAAGCAATAGTTATAGAAATCGATGAGAAAAACAACTTCTGAGGGGTTGGAACCGGGAGTGAAGGGTGCTCTAACTAAAATCCTATGCCAGGAATCCAACAGAGACAATGATTCCTCAATCCAAGTCTCATTTTTCATTTTATGCCCAGTTGCAAGTCGCATCCCAAACCATTTCGGGGACTCTTGGCAATTCATCCTTAGGAAATAAAATCCTAACAGAACATCATTTTTTAGCTCCATGGGATTCTGCATGATTTTTTAGGCATGGACTAGTTGACCACACTGTCCATCCGCTCCTGAGGCATGGTATCATAAATTGGAGCCCTAAATCCAAATGTTGCATTGCTTCTTACTAAGCAAAGCACTAGTTATCGAAATCGATGAAAAAAAGAACTTCTGAGGGGTTGGAACCGGGAGTGAAGGGTGCTCTAAATAAAATCCTATGCCAGGAATCCAACAGAGACAATGATTTCTCAATCCAAGTCTCGCTTCTCAATCCAAGGGTGCTCTAGCTAAAATCCTATGTCAGGAATCCAATAGAGATGACGGTTCCTTAATCTGAATATTGATTTTCTTTTTATTCCCAGTTGCAAGTCACATCCCAAACCATTTCGGGGACTCTTGGTCAATTCCCGCTCATGGCATAAAAGACTAACGGAGCAATATTTTTTTTTTTTTCGTGAGATGTTGCAAGCTTGTTTAGGAATGGACTAGGTTACCAAAGTATCTATTCGCTCCTGAGGCATGGTTTCGTAAATTGGCCCATTAATCCAAATGATGCATTTCTTCAAACTGAGCAAAACACTAGTTCTCAAAATCAATGATTAAAACAACTTCTGAGGCATGATACCTGTGAGTGAGGGGTGCTCTAGATGAAATTCTATCCCAGTAATCCCTCATATTCGATTGTTCTTTAATTTAAGTCTCGATATTCGTTATATGCCCAATTGCAAGTTGCATCCCAAACCATTTTAGGGACTCTTGGCCAATTGCTCCTCAGGGCATAAAAACCTAATGGAGCAACATTTTTGAGTTCCGTGAGATGCTGCAAGATTGTTTAGGAATGGAATAGGTGACTATATTTCCCATCTTCTCTCAAGGAATGGTTTCATAAATTGGACCCCTACATCTAAATATTGCATTGCTTCTTACTGAGAAAAGCACTAATTATCGAAATCGATGAAAAAAACTACTTCTGAGGGGTTGGAACTGGGAGTGAGGGGATCTCTAGATAAAATCCTATGCTAGGAATCCATCTGAGTTGACAATTCCTTAATCCGAGTCTCATTTTTCATTTTATGCCCACTTGCAAGTCACATCCAAAATCATTTTGGGGACTCTTGGCAATTCATCCTCAGGGCATAAAATCCTAACACAACAACATTTTTTAGATCCATTGGATTCATCATGCTTGTTTAGGCATGGAATATGTGACCACATTGTCCATTTTCTCCCGAGGCATGGTTTCGTAAATTGGACCCCTAAATCCAAATGTTGCATTGCTTCTTACTGAGAAAAGCACTAGTTATTGAAATCGATGAAAAAAATAACTTTCGAGGGGTTGGAACTGGGAGTGAGGGGTGCTCTAGATAAAATACTATGTCAAGAATCCAACAGAGATGACGGTTCCTCAATACGAGTCTCGGTTTTTGTTTTATGCCTAGTTGCAAGTTGCATCCCAAACCATTTCGGGGACTCTTGGCCAATTCCTGCTTAGGGCATAAAATACTAATGGAGAAACATTTTTGAGTTCCATGAGATGCTGCAAGATTGTTTAGGCATGGACTAGGTGACCAAAGTATCCATCTGCTCCTGAGGCATGGTTTCGTAAATTGGCCCCTTAATCCAAATGTTGCATTGCTTCAAACTGAGAAAAACATTAGTTCTTGAAATTAATGATTAAAGCAACTTATGAGGCATGGCACCTGTGAATGAGGGGTGATATAGATCAAATCCTATCCTAGTAATCCATCGGAGTTGATGATTCCTTAATCTGAGTCTCAATATTCGTTAAATGCCCAAATGCAAGTCGCATCCAAAACCTTTTTGGGGACTCTTGGCCAATTGCTCCCGAGGGCATAAAAACCTAACATAGCAGCATTTTTTATTTCGATGAGATGATGGAAGATTTTTTAGGCATGGACTAGGTGACTATATTTTCCATCTGCTCTCGAGGCACAGTTTCATAAATTGGACCCCTTAATCCAAATGTTGGTTTTCTTCAAACTGAGCAAAACACTAGTTCTCAAAATCAATGAGTAAAGCAACTTCTGAGGCATGGAACCCAGGAGTGAGGGGTACTTCTCTAGGTGAAATCCTATGCTAGGAATCCATCAGATTTGACGGTTCCTCAATTCAAGTCTCGATTTTCATTTTATGCCCAGTTGCAGGTCGCATCCCAAACCATTTCGAGGACTCTTGGCCAATTCTCCCTCAGGGCATAACAGACTAACGAAGAAACATTTTTGAGTTCTGTGAGATGCTTCAAGATTTTTTAGGCATGGAATAGGTGACCCAATTATCCATCCTCTCCTAAGGCATGGTTTTGTAAATTGGCCCCTTAATCCAAATGTTGCATTGCTTCAAACTGAGAAAAACACTAGTTCCTAAAATAAATGATTAAAGCAACTTCTGAGGCATGGCACCTATGAGTGAGGGGTGACATATATGAAATCCTATCTTAGTAATCCATCAGATTTGATGATTCCTTAATATGTGTCTCGATATTCGTTATATGCCCAGTTGCAAATCGCATCCAAAACCATTTCGGGGACTCTTGGCCAATTGCTCCCGAGGGCATAAAAACCTAATGGAGAAGCATTTTTTATTTCCATGAGATGTTGCAATATTGTTTAGGTGTCGACTAGGTGACTATATTTTCCATTCTCTCCCGAGGCATGTTTCATAAATTGGACCCCTTAAACCAAATGTTGGTTTGCTTCAAACTGAGCAAAACACTAGTTCTCGAAATCAATGAGTAAAGGAACTTCCGAGGCATGGCACCCAGGAGTGAGGGGTACTACTCTAGCTTAAATCCTATGCCAGGAATCCATTGGAGTCGACGTTTCCTCAATCTGAGTCTCATTTTTCATTTTATGCCCAGTTGCAAGTCGCATCCCAAACCATTTCGGGGACTCTTGGTCGATTCCCACTCAGGGCATAAAAGACTAACGAAGAAACATTTTTGAGTTCCGTGAGATGGTGCAAGATTTTTTAGGCATGGAATAGGTGACCAAATTATCCATCCACTCCTGAGGCATGGTTTTGTAAATTGGCCCCTTAATCCAAATGTTGCATTTCTTCGAACTGAACAAAACACTAGTTCTTGAAATCAATGATTAAAGCAACTTCTGAGGCATGGCACCTGTGAGCAAGGGGTGATATAGATGAAATCCTATCACAATAATCCATTAGAGTCAATGATTCCTTAATCTGAGTCTCGATATTCGTTATATTCCTAGTTGCAAGTTGCATCCAAAACCATTTCGGGGACTCTTGGCCAATTGCTCCTGAGGGCATAAAAACCTAACGAAGTAGATTTTTTGAGTTCCGTGAGATGCTTCAATATTGTTTAGGCCTAGACTAGGTGACTATATTTTACATCCACTCCTGAGTCACAGTTTCATAAATTTGATCCCTAAATCCAAGTGTTGCATTGCTTCTTACTGAGCAAAGCACTAGTTATCGAAATCGATGAAAAAAACAACTTCTGAGGGGTTGGAACTAGGAGTGAGAGTTTCTATAGCTAAAATCCTATGCCTAGAATCCAACAGAGATGACGGTTCCTCAATACGAGTCTTGGTTTCTGTTTTATGCCCATTTGCAAGTCGCATCCCAAACCATTTCGGGGACTCTTGGCCAATTCCCGCTCAAGGCATAAAAGACTAACAGAGAAACATATTTGAGGTCTGTGAGATGTTACAAGCTTGTTTAGGCATGGACTAGGTGACCAAAGTATCCATCCACTCTCGAGGCATGGTTTCATAAATTGGCCCCTTAATACAAATGTTGCATTGCTTCAAACTGAGAAAAACACGTGTTCTTGAAATCAATGATTAAAGCAACTTCTGAGGCATGGAACCTATGAGTGAGGGGTGATCTAGATGAAATCCTATCCCAGTAATCCATCAGAGTCAACGATTCCTTAATCCGAGTCTCGATATTCATTATATGCCTAGTTGCAAGTCACATCCAAAACCATTTCGGGGACTCTTGGCCAATTTCTCCTGAGGGCATAAAAACCTAACGGAGAAGCATTTTTGAGTTCTTGAGATGCTGCAAGATTGTTGTGGCGTGAGATGCGACTGCACATTGAGTTTAACAACCACTACTCCTTATATAAAAATGTGGGTTTCACTATTGGTAACCATCTCCATAACTAACTTATTCTTCAACTTGGATTGAACAAAACTTATATTTGTATATTTCTACTCTTCGCTTGAACAAAACTAATATTTGTATAGTTCTACTCTTGTCTTGAAAAAAACTAATGTTTGTATAGTTCTACTCTTGGCTTGCCTTAGACATATTTCCAATTAAAGCACCCAAGATTTGCAACACACCAACTGATGGTTGGATTTCTTACTCCATAGCATTGACCCTCATCTTCAATGGACATTTCTTATAATAATTCTAATTTGCACAAATCCAACAAACAACAACCTTAATACTATTTTTTTCTTAGGTCCATATCATAAATTTATCATATCCTTAGTGTTTTCACATTTTTAATATTTCTTTAATATGTCCAAAATCAAGAGGGATATCACATTAAATTAGGTGGCTGACCACTAATATTGGTAATTTCCCCCTAGTCTAATTGTTCATCCAAAACTAAAGATATACAATTTTTATTTAAAACTATGAATATGATGATGGACTACTAACTAACAAGACGTGCACATGCAACTGAATGTACAACCAAACATGTACCTGTCATATATTTCTTCGTCGAGTGAGGAAAGATTAGGACAAATATAGGCTAGAAATGTGACTTCATCTAGTAGATATGATAAGAAAATAAGGACTAGAGGTGAAAAAGTCAGAATAAAATTTTGTAGACGCATGAAATTTTTTCTTGCCGAAGGAGGATCATGCTCTTATGATGATGAGAGCATAGGAGACATAGATGTTCCACTT
>ML777866.1:700273-717395 GCA_009831015.1 Picea engelmannii
ATGGTACATAGACAGTGGATGTTCTTCACACATGACCGGGGATCAAGACAAATTCATTAGCTTGAAGAGAAAGGGTGGCAATGTTGCATTTGGAGATGAATCATCTGCCAAAATACTTGGAGAAGGTGTAGTAGAGCTTGGAAGAAAAAATGTAAAAGAAAAGAATGTTCTATTGGTTGAAGACTTGAATCACAATCTACCCAGTGTTAGTAAAATGTGTGATTAAGGATACACTCTTACGTTTGATTCCCAAAAATGTAAAAATCATAGAAAATAACTCAGGAAGATTGGTTGCAACTAGAACAAGAAGACCAAACAACATATACATCCTAGACATGAAGAAGAGAGAGAAGACATAAGCCACACAAAAGGATTCTAAGGAAGAAAAAGTCCCAAAGACCAAAAATAAGGATGAAGTATTATTGAGTGCCACAAGTTCAGGGGGAGTAGCCCCAAAGAAGAGACTTACATTTTTCCATTAAATTTAGGGGGAGCTGCCCATAGAGAAATTGGGATCATGATGATGGGGGGAGCATGAGTGTTGCCATCAATGACAAAGGGGGAGATTGTTGGAAGATTGGTTGTTGTCATTGATGTCAACCCTAGTCATGGGTTTTGGACCACAAGATTGATAAAGATATTTGGACATGAAGGAAAATGCACATGGATATACAACACCCATGAATGGATAGTATACATCATGTTGTTTCTGTTGGTATGTGGCACGTCATGTGGATCCTCATGGTTGAGGAGAAATGAATTTTTGAAGATGACAAAGTGAATTGAAGAAGGAAGTACATGTAGGCCCTGAAGATAATTAAAGAAAAGAATTACAAAATAGGAAAGTGTCAGGTCAGCCCTAATGTTAAAATGAAGTGACATAAATGGTATAAATAAACATCATTGTACATTCATTTTGATACAAGTCAAATTTCAGAGGAAATAAGAAGTAAAGAAGGTCGGATTTCAAGGGAGGATGAAGTCTTTTGGTGATGTGTTCTAAGGTATGTTATTTTCAGGTCATCTTAGCATTTTTACTATAACATTTTTTCTGGAATGATTCAGATGGTGAAATATCTATGGTATTGAGAAGACATATCAAGGTACCTCTGGTATAAATTTCAGCTCTTGATTCACTATAATTATGGAGATACACTCTGTGGGAGATAGGGTTTTTGACCAGTCCCGAAGCTAGTCAATAAACAGGTGTTCCGGGTAAAACAGTCATAAATTCTTCATCAAGAATCCAAATGAAGTGGGACAAATTTCATTGGAAATAGTAAGGACTTTGGTTTCTTGTGTGTGAGTTTCAAAATCATATGTTAAATATTGAGCACGAGGCAGTCTGTACAAGTTCGGTCTCCTGAATAGACCAAAATTGAATAAAGTCTACCATTCTTTCTATAACTTATTTTTGGGGAGGATTCAAGGAGTGAAACTTGGAGGAGTTTCAGAGAATACATTGAGTAATATTATATATAGGATAAAAGTACTCCAAGAATTGAAGAATTATAGAAATTGAAGAAGTCTCAGGAAGCATTATTAGGTTCTATGTGATGATTGGTTGATGGTGATGATTTAATGTAAAGTTTTATTATCTCTCATATATTCTTGGGTTTAAGGAAGGGGCAAGGATGGAGATTTCAAATATCTCTTGATATTGAAGGATTGTATCTTCCTCTTGGATTTTTATCCCTCCCTTTACATTTGGAAGTTGTAGCTACCTTTGGAAGTCATTACTTCCCTTGAACAATAACTATTGATTATTTTTCATATATTGTGCATGGTGTATTGTGGTGTACTGGTGTAACTCTTATACTATTGTTCATTTCTCATTGGATATAGTTGAATGGTTTAAGTATAAGTTGAAAAAGGTTTTCAATTGTACTTGATATTGATTCACCCCCCTCTCAATATTAACATTCTCTTGTTTCAATCCCACCTAGTAGCCTTCCTTTGCACTTGTACATGGTTATTCCCTCATAGATGTTTAGCTATTACTCAGTCATTTAACCTTTTAATGTCTTTGAAAAATGCAGGTTTGAAGGGTGGTCACCTCCATGATCCAAAACACATTTCTGAAAAGGTATAAATCTTTTTCTTCTCTTGCGTCATGAAATTTTCCTTCATTCCTTGTATACTTAAATTCAAAATTGGAAAATAAAATGACACATAGCATGCATAACACATAATTATTTTATGACTGGGAGTAATAGTAATTTTTCATATTCATAAAAAAAATAAAAATGAGACTTATCTTTTAACAAAAAATGGTCCAAGAGATTGGTCATGGAAGAGAAAATTTCCATTGAACCACAACCATATAGTGTATATACCACCATCAACCTAGGCTATGAGGCCATCATGGTGAAGAAACCAAGCAATAAGATACTATATTTCTCATCCCAACCTTTCTACTCACATTCTTGCCTAACCCTCTCAACACAAAGCATTACAAGAATCTGATTCATCCTGCGATAGATAAGAAACTCTCTTCCACTACAACATGCAACATAAGAAATATATTCACTTTATGTACTTCATGGTCCCTTAGATATATCATTCTCTCTAGTTCTCTTTAGTGTGGATAGAAAGAGCTTGCTCTATTGTATTCTTTCTAAGAATTTCCTAAAAGAACTATATTTGTCTCTCAACCACTATATTTCATCCAAAGTCTACAATTTTCCTCTTCTTGATGTTGATTTTGGTTAATTTCCAAATTTGTATGGGTTGGAAATGGAGAATAAAACATGAAATATGTAGATAATTAATGTTAGAGTGCTTCCCACAATGTTAGAGTCAATGACAATGATATCATTGGTGTAAATGATGGATGACATTACCTATAACTAGTGGAATGTAGGACTCTTACACTTCCCATGGAATGAATATTCTACTCAACCCATTCTCCCATTATTATGTGAAAAGACTTTCCCCACCAACCTCTTACATAGCTTTAAGGATTGGTTGATAAGTTAAAGAAGGTATATGGCTTGATTTAAGGCACATTGTAGAAGAATATGAGTTCTGAGAATGAACTTGGATATAGAATATTTATTTTCCCATAGGTTCCCTTTCATCATCCCCTATAGTGGAATCATAGTGCCTCTCATGCCTTCATGCGTTTTCTATGGTGGGTTGCATCACCATACATTGAATCACTTGGAAGGCCTAATTACTATTTAACTATTTGAGTGAAGGTCATTAGAGTTGTGTTAAAGTCTTAGGATTGTATTTTGTATTTGTAAAATACACCATGTGAAACTCTTACATTAAAGCCATACATTGTCATTGACCTATTGAAATAAGTATTATCAAATAACTGTTGTACCACCCGAGCACATATTTTAGTTTAGACATATTTTCTTTGAGTTATGTTTAGTTTATATGTAACCTTGTAGGTTAGAAATATTTAAGCAATTTTAAACTATAGTGAACCCCATATTATCCATCCATTTTAAATATAGCATGCATAACACATAATTTTTTAATATAGTTATGCAATATTTATAGTTATTAATATGGTAATATTAATATTAATATTGCAACCTAAATTTATTTATTTTTAAATAAATATTTTTCGTCTCATTTTACACGACAATAATATACCTGAGACGAATTCTCTATATATAAAAAAATCTTGTCGTCTCAAGCGACGAAAACAAAAATTGTTGCGACGCATTTTCTATATAAACAAAAAAATGCCTTCATTCCTGCGACGCATTTGCTATATTAACAACAAAAATGTTGTCATCTTAAGTGCGACGACAGTAAAAATTGTTGCAACACATTTGCTATATAAACAGAAAAATGTTGTTTTTCCTGTGATGAATTTGCTATATAAAACAAAAAATGTTGTCATCGCAAGTGAGACGACAATAAAATTACTGTGATGTATTTGCTATATAAAAAAAGAAATGTTGTCATTCCTATGATGCATTCTCTATATAAACAAACAAAGTTGTCGTCGCAAGTGAGACAACAACAAAATTTGTTGCAACACATTTGCTATATAAATAAAGAAATGTTGTTGTTCCTGCGACGAATTCGCTATATAAAAAAAAATGTTGTCGTCATAAGTGAGACGACGATAAAAATTTCTGCAACGAATTCACTCTATAAACAAATAAAAATTCCATCGCAATGGTCATCGTAATTGAGATGATTTGTTGGTTTCACTAATTTTTCCTATATTGTTGTATTGTCGACGATATTTTTTTTGTCGTAATTGTGAGAAGTTCCCTAGGGTCGTCGCGCTTGCGATGTTAATTCAATTTCGTCAAAAATTCCATGTGCCATAAAACGACGTTTCAAAGACTAAAGATTCGTCGCAATATCAATGACATAATGTCACAATAGTGTCGAAATAGCCATCACAAAATGACCCAAATTTGCTAGTGTAAAACTTCTTTTTAGCTGCAATGATGAAATATCTCAGACAAATATAGGCCTTGAAATACCTTGTACTGCCATTGAATTCCCTTCTTCATCAATACATGTGAAAACCTTGTTATAAAAATCTAAAACAACACAATGCTTTTCTATCTGATCCATACCTATCAAGTAGGCATGAGACCCAAACGGTATGATGTTCAAATATTTCTTATTGTTAATTCCATTCATTTTTATAGGGAATTCTTTAACAAGCTCATTAATTTTTCTCTTGGTTCCATTATCTAGTTGAACTGATCAAGAATTTCCATGCTGACACTTCTTCATTTTAAATCTTACAAATAGATCTGGATCTATATAACTATGACTAGATCCATAATCAATAAAAATAGCTATGGGATGATTATCAATATTACCTTCCATTTCAATCATGTTGGATTCAAAGTTTTCTTGTCTATTTTCCATGGTTGCATAGATCCTTGGCATGATTTTTCCCACGTCCTCTATTGTCCCATATTTCTTGATGTTATGCATTGTATTCATATTATCTTCTCAGTGAAGACAATATTTATACATGTGATCTCATTCACATCCCCAAAATCGTATGGGTAGTTGTCTGGGCCTCTTTCTCAAGGACTCTGTCATGTTATAATCGCTTCAAGATGGTTGCCTGGGTTAATATGCTTGAGAACCATTCCTTATGAAAGGTGGCTTGAATCATTTCTTCCTTTGATCCATATTTCCTTTCTTCTTATCATCCCTGGCCCTTTGGAAAGTTGGCCTTTTTCTATTCTTCTCATACAAATACGTGGAACCTATGAATTTTGACCTTCTCATCTCTAATGAAGCTCACATAGTGGAGAAGTTCCAAGATTTTTTTCTCGTATTCATCCATAGTAATGTTCCCAAGTTTGAGTTCAAAGAACTCTTGCATCTTCTTGCCATAAGATTGTTCTAACAAGTATTGTTGCTGAAAATATTTCTTGAACTACTTCCAAGAAATCATTTTATCATCAAGGTGCTTAACTTGCTTTAGTCGATCCCACCACATAGATTCCTTTCCTTGAAGGTGGTAGAATGCAATTATGTCTTATGAATTTTATGAGTAATCATGTAGCTCAAAATACTCCCTCATTCCCAGTAACCATGCTTATGCATTGTTGGGAATAGGCCCATTTTGGGGAAAAGGCATGACATGGAGGAAAGATAGTTGGAAGAAAAGAATGTGAGGTGAACATGAAAGAAGAAGGGAAAGAAAGACAATTGGCAGGAAAAGCAGCGGAAGAAAACATGCATGTAGAGGAGAAAAGTGCGCAAGGCCACCATGCAAGAAGACCTAACTAGGTTAGGGTTTTGGTAAGAGAATGTAATGACTGATGAGCCAAGAATAGAGATAAATAGACACCTAGGAGGTCTAGGGGGGGTTCAGTCTCTTTGTTGGTTGCTATGAGTTACTCACATGAGATAAGGTAACAGGTCTATAACAAAAATATGATCTAATACTTTTTTGTAAGTTTTTGAGCTATGGGAGGGAAAAGTGACTAGACCTTGAGGGTTAGATCGCAGGATAACAATCCTGGTGTGATATAGTCAACCTCGTAAAGGTTGAGGAGTATGTTTTATGAATTTATGAATGGAGTTGAAGTGCACGTGGCACCATATATGACAGAACCATAATAAAAGAGACTTAGAGTCAAATATTTGTGGACATATCCCAGAAGGGGGTGAACCACAGTAAATCATGTGTTGTGTGGAATGATTATTGTTTATGTATTTTTTATCAATAGTTATATATTAAATGAATGCTTTGATGAAGTAGTTAGATCTTTTGAATTACATGCATGCATAAGGAACAACGTAATAACTAAGATCGATGAATGAAAAAATATTTCTTTAATAACTAGTTAGAACTCTCAGTGCGCAACTAATAGACCCCATTCAATCTTGGACTGCAAGAACTTGAGTATTGTAGTCACCCATTAAGACTATCTCGGGTGAGACTGTGCATTGCACTCTGTGTATTGCATTTCCTTTTGGTTTACCAGGAGGGTCGATACTTTTAGAGGATTTTTTGGATCCCTAGTAGACTTGAACCTGGGTCAATCATGTTAAAGGTATAACTCAGAGATAAGAAACCAACAAATGGTTATGTTGTCGGGACCATATGAGGTCAAGACCATCACACGCAGAGGAGTTGTACAGTTGAAGCAATTAGGAGGCAAATAACTCATATGGATGATAAATGGGAGTTGACTGAAGATGTACAAGGATAATTGGCTACCATTAACTTGACACTTACCATGCAACAAAAAAAATAAAAAAATACACACAAAAATCCACACGCACAGGAGAGAAAATCAGTGTGATGAAAAGGAAAAAGAGTCCATGCGCACAAGTCATGGAGTCAACGTAATGAAACAAGAATAATGCTCTAGAAGAAAAGGGTATAGAATCCAAGGACTCTGCATGCCCAAAAATCCCAATGCGCCCAAAAAAGGACCAATGGTTGGACAACACGACAATTTAGAAAATGATGGTTGTGGAATCAGGCGCCAACTAGCCACAACACTTGAAAGTGCAACAAACCATACACAGAGGTAAAGACTGTAGCACAACGGAAAGGGAAAAAGTTTGAAAACAAGACACAAAGGATAGAAGTTAACACATACAATGTTACCACGCTCAGGACATGCCAACAAAAGCGAAAAAAGGGAAAATTTTCAGTGTGGAACAATTGCCACCCCTCCATCCCCCTATAAAGTAGGAAAAAGGAGGGAAAAGAAAGTCAATGTGTCAATTTCTAAGGAGAGAATGCAAAGTCAAGTGGAATATATCTAGAGTCAAAATTTGACCAAGAATTCGTCGAGCTCATAGATTTCGATCCTAGACCCCGTCGAAATGTCAGCACCTCGCGTTGGAGAACCGGGCATGGTGGGTAGGGACAGATGTAGTATTTCTCATGCAATAGACATAATGGAGAAAGAGACACCTAAAGTGGTGGATGTGGATGACCTACACACACTAGAGTATGAAACAAAACTGGTGATGATAGAGGAGGAGCAAAACCATGTGTAGGAGGCCAAGCAAATGGAGGAGGACCCCGAATGCACTGAGTTTGACACTTTGAGGGGACAAGGCTCCCGACAGACCAAACAGACCATGGTTTTAGTGCCACAAATCCACGAACCATAGGTAACATAGGCAACAGTACACGAGGGTGTACCATAGGTGGGGACCTCATCCCCACAAGCCAAACAGAAGGTCCAAGCTGAGAGTAGCATGCACAGAGGGTCACAATCACAAGTAGAAGGGATCCTAGTTTTGCCAAAAATTTCGAGTGGAGTGTGAGTCAATGACGACATGTTTGGTGGAGTGAATTCCATCAAATACTTCAACCATGACATGGTCGAGGTCACTAAATTTCCATACCTGGCATCCCAGTTTACCTAGAAACAAAGGGAGCAGGTTCATCAGGCATGCCACTGCTAAAGTTGACGTAGTGGATCCTGGGGCTATATAACACTAGCATCATGAGCTTATTGGATTACCCACTCTTTTGGAGGGGAAAGACTATCAACTCCTACATCAAGAAACTTCTTTCATGCGTACATGGAAGAATATTATGGATGGATAGGTCGATGCCTATCACCGTGGACCTCATTGTAGGAGTCACGGGGCTACCCATAGATGCGGAAAAGCCAGAGAAGTATTTGGAGGACAAAACCATAACCAAAGTTATCTCAGATGAGATCAAGTATAAGTATGGTGCAAAGTGAGGGAACAGGGGAATCAAGATCAATGACAGCAATGATCCTACGAAAAGGTTTTCTACCAGACTCCTTGGGTGAAAACTAATGCGCAAGTGCCACAAAGAGGAAGTACTGATTGGTGTGGTCACCTCCGCTGCATACTGTGAAAATGGGAGCTCGATGAGCTAGGCCCCATACCTCCTGAATTGATTCTTGGAGGATTGCAAGGACACATAGGACTGGGGATCTGGGTTCCACTACTCCTGGTTACTCATCCTCATTGGCCTCACTGGTTGGAAAGAAATAGTCTACAACAAGTACATGGAGAGACCAGGGAAGTGTGGCACAACAAAATACATCTCATTACATAGCAACGTAGCCCCCAGGAGAAAGAAAGAGAAAACTGACATTTTTACGAGGTAATTTGAAGATATGCAGGACCTTATTGCATACACATGGCGCATCACACCAGAGAGTGTCCAGGATTTTGGACAGGTTTCCAAATTCAGGGCAATGTGCCACAGTTTATGGATGCAAGACAAGAGTGAAAAATCCAAGGAATGGATACAAATAAACTATTGTGTCATGCGGGAAGAAATTCAAAGAGAGGTCCAAGAGTGGCCCAAAGAATGGAAGGTACCCAATATTCCAACCATGGTACAAAATGCACAAACTTAGATGCAGGATAGACTAGCCGCATCTCACCAAACAAGCATCAACGAGGCAGGAACCAAGAAGAGGAATTTCTAAGGCCAAGAGGGGGGAAGCACCCTAGCCAAGAAGAAAATGCACACATAGAATAGACCACCAATGGGGTCTACACAAGCTCCATTGTGCACAAAACAACCACTAATACACTCAACGGGAGAAGTGTGTGTGGAAGATATAGACGCAAGGACACAAGAAATCCCCGAGGTAGAAGAAACATGCGTAGGGACACATGAAATCCCTGAGGAGGAAGAACAAGGGACATGAACACGGGATATTCCTGACATCAAAGAAACAGGGACAACCACTATAGGGGATACCCATAGGCCCTCTAGTCCCAATCCATCAGCTACCCAAGAGAAGCAACTAGGGGAGCACACCAGTGGTGGCTGAAAGAAGGAAAAGGCACACAAGCGAGATAGCCATATCTCACTAACCCCAGATGATGTGGAGTTATCGGTGATAACAGTCGAGGAGAGAATGGTTGAAGTATGCGAGAATGTGGAGAAGCACAAGGCTTCAGTCGTTGATCAAGTGCAAGAGGTGAAAACTTTACTGGAGCAATTAAGGATCAGGGCATCACAAACACCAAAAGAAACACCCACACAGGCTAAGGAATTAGTGCTAGTTCCTGAGACAATGTAGTTTGCAGCACAACCAAGTGCCAATTTCATCATCACGATGGAGATGATGTTCATTGATGAAGAAACAGTGCAGAAACCCCTTAAAGACATCAAGACGTTGGATGTGGAATTGGACAAGATTCCAACAAAAGTGTTGTACAAACTTTGGGTGAGCATCGCGTAGGATATTTAGTCTAGAGAAAGAGTTGACGCTAAAAACCTACAGATAGCCCAAACAGAGACTATCTCAATGAAGGAATCCATCAAACTTGAGGCGCAATAGAAAGAGAAAGTTCAGCAGAATATGGAGAAACAAATCCACATGTTGGTGCAAGCAATTCCTAAAAGCACAAGAGAGGATGCAGGGTCGTCGGAAGAGAATTTGTGCAGGATAGAGAAGACTATCCAAGAATACAAGGAGAATATCAAAGAGTTGGAGGATCGTGTCACACTCACTACTCCTCCAGAAGTCAAAGCACAGTGAGAATAGGAGGAGACAATAGTTTTGGAGGGCATCGACCAAAGCATACTGACAATCACTGAGCTGTTAGAGAAGATCACGTAGCTCTTGACTCACCTCCTAGAGGATGGGAGAATCCAAGAACTACAAGAGAAGAAAACCAACATCTACGCATAAATGGTGGAGGTGAAGTAGTGAAAGAAAACAATGTCACTGTCAAAGAAGATCAAAATGACCACTGATGTGAAGGCCCTGCAGTTGGAATAGAAAGTGTTGCAAGCCCCTACAGGAAAAGGTGGAGTAGCTGGTCATAGAGAGTGATGCAGATAAGAATAGCGTTGAGTAGATCCGAGCCAAAGGGGGAGAGATAAAATAGTATTTTATCACATAGCAGGTGGTCACTTCTATGACCGACAAGAGAAGAAAAGCTCAACAACAATGCCAATGGATAACAAATATGTATGACGCACTGTAGCAAGCAGTATTCGAAGAAGGAAGCAAGTAGTGACAGTGGAATAAGTCAAGAAGTGACTCAGGACAAGTCACGATGTCAGTGTTGGGGGCCAATTGGGAACAAGCCCATTTTGGGGAAAAGGCACGATGTGGAGGAAATACAGTTGGTAGAAAAGAATGTGAGGCGTGCATGCAATAAGAAGGGAAATAAAGAAAACTGGTAGGAAAAGCAATGGACGAAAACGTGCATGCAGAAGAGAAAAGTGTGCAAGGCCAATATGTAAGAAGACCTAACTAGGTTATGGTTTTTCTAAGAGAATGTAATGGATGATGAGCCAAGAATAGATATAAATGGACACCTAGGAGGTCTAGGGGGGGCGGTTCGGTGTCTTTGATGGTTGTTATGAGTTACTCGCGTGAGATAGAGTAACAGGTCTGTAACAAAAATATGATTTGATACATTTTTGTAAGTTGTTGAGCTATGGGAGGGAAAAGTGACTAGACCTTGAGGGTTAGATCATAGGCGGAGGAGCCTGGTGAGATCTAGTCAGCCTCGTAAAGGTTGAGGAGTATGTTTTCTGAATGTATGAATGGAGTTGAACTACACACAGTGCCATATATGACAAAACCATAATAAAATATCCTTAGAGACAAATCTTTGTGGATGTAGCCCAGGAGGGGGGGAACCATGGTAAATCATGTGTTGTGTGGAATGATTATTGTTTATGTCTTTGTTGTAAATGGTTAGATATTAAATGAATGCTTTGATGAACTAGTTATATTTGTTGATTTACATGCATGCATAAGGAAGATAGAAATAACTAAGATCGATGAATAATATAATATTTCTTTAATAACTAGTTATAACTCTCAGAATGCAACTAACATACGCCCATTCAATCCTAGACTGCAAGCACTTGAGTATTGCAGTCACCCATTAATACTATCTTGGGTGAGACTCCACAGTGCACTCTGTGTACTACGTTTCCTTCTAGTTTACCAGGAGGGTCGATAGTTTTAGAGGCTTTGTTGGATCCCTAGTAGACCTGAACCTGGGTCAATGATGTTAAAGGTATAACTTAGAGATAAACAACCAACATGCATCTTCTCCTTTCTTATTTTCTCCATCAAAATTTGTTGGTTTGATTTTCCTCATTTCCCCTTGAAAGGTATCTAACCCATGTCTCCTCCTTTGATATCTGATAGGATATATACTTGGAATTCTTTCCATCCTTGAACACACATATTTTATTCATGTTGAATGCCTCAGGGAATGATTATGTTGGTTCCCGCTAGTACTCCTTAACCATATAGACTCTCCATTATCACTACCCCTATCATGGGACCTAGATACTTCCACTTTCCTTTCACTAGCTTCCCACTTTGTGAAAGAATATTTGTTAACTTGATTCTATTGCATATTCAGGATTTGTAGTATCTCCTCCTGATCTTTCATGATACTTTCATTATAGGCTCTATAGCTATGCATTTCTCTTTGTAGTCTTCTCATAGTTACAGGCTCCTTTCCATCTCTTCTTTCATTAGAAATTGTCTGAATATTACCCATGTTAAAATGCATACCTCTGATCTCTTCTTCATGAATCCAAGACCCTTGAGTATCCTCCATATATCTAGTTCTCATCTAGGAACTAAATTCTTCTTTCTTGTATCTCTATTTATGCAATAATGCGCATGCAATATTTGTTGTTAGAATTAAGCATATTGCAAAATGTTTATTAATCATATTATAGGTCATTATTCATTTCATTCTGAAGAATATAAATGCACTATTCCAAAATCAGATTCCTTAAATACATTGTTCTCTAAAATATCTCTCCAATGGCTATACTCAGGTCTCATTTTGAGTTATAAGTGAAGATTTACAACATGCACATGCTACAATTTCACTTTCTTACTATTACAAAAATATATTTATCACTTTCTAAGAAACTTTAGTTCCCAATTCAGAATCTGGGTGGATGGGTTTTGATTGCGTAAAAAAGTTGTTTAGGGCCTCAAAATCACCCTGCAAGTTAATGACCTTCAAAAACCAAAACATTTAATACAAATTTGACTATTTTAGTGTTTTAACAACCCTTTAATCCAATTCGTCGATCTCAAATCAAAATAATATGGACCATTGATCTACTCTCCATCAATGATCAGTGATTGGATATTTCTTATTGTAAACCAAACTAATCCACTGACATCCCTGATGCCCAATCATCGACCATTGACCAACAGTTTTTTTTCTTCACAAACCAAAAAGTGCCCAAGCATCTCATCGATCCCTGATTATTGATGATCAACCATAAAAAAAATCCTTTGACGACCAAATTAGTTTCAAATTATTTGAACCCTGACCATCAGTCATCGACCATCTCTTGTATTACATAGAAATTATGTTCATGTGGCATGACACATAGATGCTGACATGGAATGACACATTGTCTTGAGGCATTACCTTGGATGACATGGAATGACACGTAGATGATAACATCACATGACACATCATCATCATATTTTCCTTCATCAAAGATCGACCATTTCTCTTGGACAAATTTAAAACACCTTGATAAATCTACCAACACCCGATCATCAACCATCGACTATGGGATATTTCTCTCTGTCAAATGAAAATTGTTTCCAATTTTTGTCAATCCCCGATTATCTACCATCAGTGATCAGCGATCCCCTTGGGATGCATGAAACCTTCACCAAATTCTGCAGATCCCCAACCATCACCCATTGGTGATTTTGTTTTGTGAACTTCCACACTTAGAAATTTTGGCCAGATTCCCCAACGAACCTAGATTGTTGATCTCCCATTCACAAATAATCTCAGTCATTGATATTATCAAAATTCACCCAAATATGTCGATGAACAATCATCAGACATTAACCATTAGAGATTTTTTTGGCCAAACCAACTCTTCGCCAATTCATCCAACCTGACCAATGATCGTCCACAATTTTTGTTGGTGAATTTCCAACACTTATAAATTTTTGACCCAAATCCCCGACAAATCTAGGTCGTCTATCCTCAATCCAAGATGATCTTGACCGTCAATCGACTCCAACTCCCAAATGATTGAAAATAATCTAGACCTTTGATATTCTTCAACCTCCCAACTACCAAAAATGAATCTCGACCATTGATCTAATCAACCTTTCAAACTATTGAAACCTTGTGAATTTTTAAATTTATTAAAGTGAATTTGGGCCATTGATCACACGATCGAGTACAATCTCAATCATTAATTCATCAACTCTATCCAGTTTATATAATGACCATTATGTAAATTTTTTGAACCTACACACACTTGCATAGAGAATTGGATAAAGAAGAAGAAGGAGAGAAAGAATGAAAGAATTATCATTAACCGTTATGAATAATGAATAATTTACACATGATATACTCTGTATAACTCAATGAGTTTGATTGGAGGATAACCAATGCACCATAATGGTGGTATAGAGTGATCTGGACACACACCAGCAGTTACGGGAGTGAACTTCCACCTAGTCTAGTCTCTCAGGCAGTTACGGGAGTGAATTGCCACCTAGTTGAGTTAACTAGTCAACTAGTCTTTAGTTAACTGAATGAACAAAGAGTAGTGATGAGTTAAATTAGGGAATGAAGGATAATGTGCCACTCTAGTGATGATACCAATGCAATTTCAAATTATCATGGTGATGATCCCAATGTTGCATGGTGACAAAACCAATGTAGCATCTAAACTCAACTCAACTAGTCAAACTGAAGTGTCAACTGAATGAGAATATTCTCCAGGTGGAATATTCTCCCCTAAGTTATAGGAGACTAGATAATGACTAATTATAACTAATAAACAAGGAAAAACCTTAGGAAAAATAAATCCTAGGTGTGTTTGAAGTAACTAAAACACCCCCATGAACATCACTATGGTGAAAATAAAGATTGGGTCCCGGAAATGAGGTTATATTAGGTACAAAAGTACAAAATATACACTGAAAATAAAGTGAGGAAAGAGGAGAAACCTCATGGTAAAAATGGCTCCTCAAGGTACAATGTATGTAAAAGGGAGAACTACAGTTTCTAGGTAATTGTGTCCTTACCTCCAAGATGAATTTGCATAGAATGAAACTTCTTCTCAGTGAAGGTCTTAGTGAAGATGTATCTTGTCTGTTCTGTTGAAGGACAGAACTGAAAGTTGATGATCCCCTCATGTACTAGGTCTCAGATGTAGTGAATGTGGATCTCTATCTGCTTCGCCCGCTGCCTCTGAATTGGATCTCTACAGAACTTCAGAGTGCTCTGGTTATCACACTAGATGATGATCGATTGATGAAACTGAATGCCCAAATCAGTGAGAAAATGTTGTAGCCACATAGCCTGAATGGTTATCTTAACTACCACTCTGCACTCTGCCTCAGCTGAAGATAGATAAATAGAAACTTGCTTCTTTCTCAACCAATAGATAGGCCTAGAACCAAGACTGAGTGAGTAACCAGATGTGGACTTGCAATCAATGTTATCGCCAACCCAGTCAGAATTAGTAAACCTAATGAGATCTAATGTATATTCTGTTGCATAATGAATCCCAATGGTTATGGTGCCATGTACATATTGAAGGATACACTTTGCATCTTTCCAATGTAGCTCATGCGGCTCTTACATGAACCTGGAAACTGCGCCAACTGCATATGAGAGGTCTGGTCTGGAGTTTGTGAGATACAAAAAGCTCTCTGTTATCACTGAAATTTCGTCCACACATGGCGACAAGAACTCAGCATCGTCAAACAGTAATGAAGTCATTCATGGCACTGAATTAATTTCACAGCATTCCAAAAAGGTCAAAAACTATACAAAGTAGTAAAAATTGAAGAGCGCTTTATAGAAGTTGGGTGCACGTGCACATGCGCGGAACATGAACGTACCATGCGCGCATACGCGCACGATGCGCGGCTATTGGCGAAAAAACCTGCGCACCTGCTAAACGACGCATTTATTGAATTGGTCAGCCTCCCAACCACTTATGGATCAGCTCCCAAGACGATTTGACCTTCAAATTTGAGCTAAATCCGAATGGTGGGTTGGTCAAAGACCTAATAAAGCCCTAACGAGCCTCTTTTCACACTACAAAGGAGTTACATAATAACCCAATGCAATGCTATAAAAATCCATGAAGAAACCTCATTTTCTCAAGGAATTTCATGTAATGTTATGCTGCCTAGATTGTTTTAAGGACTACATCCTTGACAAAGACACATTGGCATCATTTCATTGAGCAATCCACCTCTCCATTGAGTGGATTTGCAAAGGAGTTCTTTCATCACCATTTTTATTTTTCTTGTTGTAAGGAGAGCAAGTTCGTGAGGGTCCAAGAGCCTTCCTTTGGAGGAAGAAGGGACTCATAGTCCCCTTTCTTCATTGTGCTTTGATTTCATCAATAGATCAGCCTAAAAACATTGGTGATATTGGTATTTTTGTGTTTGTTATCTCTATATCCATATGCTTATAATTTTAGTTTGTTTTAGTTTAATTCTTGCTTATAGTTTTGTTTTTCTTTTTCTAACTCTTTCCTCTACAGCTATCATGCTCAGCAAGACCCAACTGGGCATGTAAGCACCTTTTATTTTCTCACCAAGGTGATGAAAAGGGTGCAAAGAGATTGGCAACCATACTGGGGATAAGGTATCAATTCCTACCTCATTTGGGTTTATTTTTCTCTTCTTTTAGTTTGTTTAACTTGCAGGTGCACAAACCGGCCTCTGCCAACCTGCTAACCAGTCAATTCAAGGGAGAATTGAGAGAAATCCATCCGGATTTTCTTTCTCGGCCATTTGTCACAGGTGCATGGGTATTTCACCCCACATACGCGCATCGGGCGTGCACGCACTTAAGTAACAGCTTTTCTCTGCACGCATGCGCTTTCTGTCTCAACTTTGTTTGCGCGCCTGCGCTCTGTGCGCCTCTGTCTGCACTAGAGGCCGTGCATTTGAGTAAAATTTCACATTGTAAGTTGTTGGGATGTGGGGAAGGTCTTTTTCCTTCTTAAGAATGATGTTATGCATGCTCTAAACACTGCACCACACTTAGTCCCCTCATCATATAAAGGGGTTAGTCTAACATACATAGGCACTTAGGAGGATAAAAATCAATTTCCCTTCTTTGCTTTTTACCATGTGGATGGCTTATTTTGACTAATAATCTAAGTTGGACATCAATTTTAATCACATCTAAACTTACATTGGGACTAGAAATTGAATCACCAATCACTTAGTATGCTCTTCTCTCGTGCCTTCAAGCGACCTTGAGAATCAGAAAAAGATTGGGAAAACGATTTCATCTCCCTTAACAAAGTTTAAAACATTTAGGAGAGGACAACGACCCTTCTTGGGACCCGTCTTAGTTTTCTTTTTCAAACGCATCTTAAATTTGTAACGGGCCCATACATGCCCACATGTCACAAAGATAGGATAGTGTTTGAATTTTTGCTTTCTTAGATCAAAACACTAGGAGAGTTTAAAAGGTTTGTAAAGGGCCCATACATGCCCACATGTTCAATCTAGGATAGTTTCATGTTTTTTCTAGATTATATCACAAATAGGGAGTTAAAGGATAGTAACGGACCCACATGTCCACATGCTAGCTTCCTAGGGCTTTTGAATTCTGCAAGGTTGTACCAAAGACATCTAGCTAATTAGGTAATCACACTCTTGTAAGGACCAAGCGAAGTCCACATGCAGCAAGG
>ML777866.1:719552-735560 GCA_009831015.1 Picea engelmannii
CCACCCCCTTATCAACAACCATATCCTGTTATTATACCCCCACCTATCAGTGGACCACCGTCGGCACCTCCCATACATCCACCTATTCCCACAAATAGTGGTACTCCCTCAACATCGGCTTATAGTACTAGTGAAAGCACTACGCCTTCCTATGTACCTTATGGATCGGTACCACCACAAAATCCATACTTCCCTTTTCCTGGTCCTCCACGACCCATGGCTCCCCCACATCCACATGTGGGGGTAAATTTTGTTCAACCTTCTGCTACTCAACAATACCAAAATTTTGAACAGTTGAATACAGCCAACCCAACTCATCCATCAAACAATACCAAGAAGAAAGGATGGAATAGGAATAACAACAACCCTGGTCAAGGCGGGAATCAACCCCCACAGCACCAACCCACTGGGGGAAAATAGAACCAAGGGAACCAAAACCCCCAAGGGGGCAATAACAACAAATGCCAAGGGAGAAATAATGTTAAAACCATCTTCCCTTGTGCTCTTTGTGGTAAGTTCGGTCATTACACTCACCATTTCCCCCATATCACTGATTTCAAACGGTTGAAAGACTCGGTTAGTCTTCCCCATTCTCCTGCACAAACTGCCCCTCAACAGGCACCACAACAATACGTGCAACAACCCCCTCCCGTCGTGCTGCAAAATCCTATTCCACATCAAGGTGTGATAAACACCCAACAAGACACACAGCATCCCCCACCTCAGGTGGGACAATACCACAACCCCAACAATCCAGCAGAGCATACAATTCTCCTCACTAGTGAGGAAGAAATCCTTCTGCAAACGCGTAATCGTCAGTATCATGCACCCACTGAGTCTACTCCCATCTCTCCAGAGACAAACCCTGCACCAACGGGACCCCCGTTGGTGATCCCTCGCCCTTCCGCCGAACCACCACTTCGTATCCCATGAATCCCATTGCGCAGGAATGTCCACAACCCACAGGCTAGGGCAGCTCATAACTATAGCTTGGTAGACGACTTAGCACAATCCATGGCTGCCATGTCAGTCTTGGAAGTCCTCCAGACTTGTCCTACACAGCAAAAATATTTACTTTCCGCCTTGGGGGCAGTCGACCCTGTAGATACTCGACTCATCACCTTTGATATTGATAGCGGAGAACCCCGTCTTCCTGCCTTGATCACTTTTCAAATACCAGTGAAAATACGGAACATCACGGTTCATCGGTGTATCATCGATGAAGGTGCCTCTACGTGCATCATGTCCAAAACTGTATGGCAGAAACTTGGTTCCCCGGAACTCATACCCTCTGCCATCACATTACGAGCTTATGACGGACGACCATCCTCTCCTGAAGGGCTCTTCCAAAATGTCCCTGTTGAACTCGGGGGCAAGACTATTCTCATTGATATCGAAGTTATCGACGCCCCGCTCGATTATAATATCCTATTCGGTCGTAGCTACATGTATGCTATGAAGGCAGTGGCATCTTCCGTATTTCGGACAATGATGTTCCCCCACAATGGGAAGATCATTACCATTGACCAAGTCTCACATTATGAGCCTAACCCATTTTCCAACCTCGGTAACATTCTTCCTCTCATCCACACCAACCAAGACGCATATCCACTCGTCGAGATGGGTCCTGAGATTTTTGAAGATCCATCCTTGTTAGGGACATACCATGGAGCACTACCACTCCTTCATCCAGCTAATCAAGTATGTTTCATCTCATCTAACGAAACTCACACAGAGGATACTCCTCCTCCTCAGGAGGCCTCAATCATTTCTGACATCCCATTAGTTGCAGAACCACTCCCACCGGAGCCTCCTGCGCACTCGTCGACCCCAACAGTCCACGAATACACATCCCCTCAGGGGCATAGTCCCATTTGGGAAACAGTTCCCCAACCCCTCACTCAAATTCCCTTCTTTTACCCTCCACCAGGTATAGAAGCTTTTCAGGTAGCCGCAATGCTCACACTACCCAATATGGTGTTAGAAATCCAGTGTGTTATTTACACCCACCTAAGATGGTCCCTCGACCATCCCTTCCCCCACAGGAAGGCCTCCCCATGACGATTCCTGTCCTTACCCCCACGACCCCCATACTCACTAACCCCCTGGTTACAGCTGGGGGCAGAAGGAAGAAGAAGGAGCCCACCACTCCACTTCCTCCACGCATCCCACCACCTTGAACACTATGTGAAAAAGAGGGCCACCAAACCAACAATTATCCATCACTACCTGAATTAAGGAATTTGATACCCCCCAATCCAACTCCCACAACACCCATCGCTACTACTAGTCCCACTATTCCCACCAACCCTTCCAGTAGCAAAGGGTTGAGGACCAAATATTCTTGTGATATCTGTTCAGAGTATGGCCATTACACCCATCATTGCCCAGCACTGCCACGCTTTCGGCAGACATTGGCCGCTGTGCGCCAGAACTTCCAGAACAACCCACACCCTGCTACGTCCTCTTCAAATATCACCGACATTCGTTATGTCACTACTTCAGTCAATGAACGCATGAGATGCCCTTGCTCTCTATGCGATTCAGTAGCTCATTTTACATACCAGTGTCCTATGATCCTTGAATATAGGCAACGCCAATTGGCCCTGCTTCACCAACCCGCAGAGGCGATCATTGACCTTACCTTGTCACTAGCGGATCTTCATGTCATTTCTCCTGAGTCCGAGGCACTCCCAACGCCTCCATGGTTCTTAAATAACGTCTCTGAGGATTTACCCTGCAACCCCCCCAACTCCCCGGCTCATTCCCATACGGACACTCTCCACCCAACCACCACGGGTACCCCTCAATACTTCAATATATGGTTTATGTCGAGTGAACCCTCACCATCTCCTGGCATTGCTCCCTCTGCTTCTCCATCAGAGGGAAACCACACTATCACCAAGATCACTCCTCACAATCCCTTATATTCCCACCGTTTCCAATGCGACGAGGAAATACTGGAGGAGCTACATCACCCGAACTCTCCCTGGGACGCACTACATAACTGTACACTCTTCTTTCCATAGGAAGCCCTCATGCCTCCTAACCAAAACCCCATTTACGCGGTCGAAACCAAAGATTTTATCCCATCCGGGCCTATCGATTGGTTCAACAATCCCATTCCTGCCCCTGATGCATTTGAAGAAGACAACATGGCCAACATTTCCCCCACCATCAAAATTGACATTTCCATTAAAAATGGCATCGTCGAAGAAATCCTCATTGGAGCTACTTGCACTCTTCAGGAAATTGCTGCATACAAAGCCCTCTTCCAGGAATATAGGCATATTTTCACCTGGTCATACACGAAAATGCCTGGCCTAGATCCCTCTATTGTCGAACATCGCATCGACACCTGGCCTGACATCACACCAGTTCGCCAGAAATAGCGACCGCTACACCCATCCAAGGCCACGGCTATCAAATCCGAAATTGACAAATTACGTACGGTCGGGTTTATTTACCCCATCGCTTACACTTCATGGGTTTCCAACCCTGTACCCATCGACAAAAAACAGGGTACTATCCGCGTTTGCACAGACTTTCACAATCTCAATAACGCATGTCCCAAAGACAACTTTCCAACACCTTTCATCGATCAAATTATCGACGATTGCGTCAGCCACGAAGCTCTCTCCTTTATGGAAGGATTCTCTGGCTATAACCAAATTCAAATCCACCCATCCGATCAGTATAAAACCGAATTCACTACCCCATGGGGTACCTTTGCGTATCGTGTCATGCCTTTCGGCTTGAAGAATGCCGGCGCAACTTTCCAGCAGGCGATGACATACATCTTCCATGATCTGGCTGCAATCATCCTTGCCTACTTGGACGACCTCACAGTGCGATCCAAGAAACGCACCCAGCATCTCGATGATTTACGAATCATCTTTCAACGGTGTCGTCAGTACAACATCCGCTTGAATCCTCTCAAGTGTGTATTCTGTGTCACCGCCGGGCACCTCCTTGTTTTTATTGTTTCCCAAAGCGGTATTACCATGGACCCCCTCAAAGTCAAATCTATCATCGAAATTCCACCTCATTAGAATTTATGGCAACTTCAGAGTCTACAAGGCAAAGCTAACTTTCTCAGAGGCTTTGTTCCCGATTACACCATACGCGCACATGGTTTCCTCCGCTTACTACGTCATGGCATCCCTTTTCATTGGGACGACTATGCCCAAAAGTCATTTGACGATCTTAAAGCAGTGCTTTCAAATGCACCTTTAATTAGTGCACCTGATTACAATCGCGACTACATCCTCTACGTATTAGCATCAGCTGTATCAGTAGCCGGCGTCCTCGTCTAGCTCGGAGATGACAATCATGAACATGTCATTTACTACATTAGTAAGAACCTCTCGGGACCACCCTTGAAGTATAAACATGAAGAGAAACTTGCTCTTGCAGTTTTCCTCACAGTCCAGAAACTGCGCCATTACATTCTGCTTCGCACCACAAAGGTCATCGCAGATTCCAACCCTATGCAATACTTGCTCAGTCGTCGACAAGTTAACGGCAAATTCTCTCGATGGATCATTATCCTTCAGGAGTACGACCTCGAGTTTTCAACACCTAAGAGTAAGCAGGCCCTCGTTCTCGCCGAACTTGTCACGGCCCTCCCCTCTAATACCACCAGTGCCCCCGTCAACACCGACTTTCCTGATGAACATCTCTTTTACATCGCTTCAGATGATCCTTGGTATGGTGACCTTCTCGTCTACCTACGAACTCAAAATTTTTGTAACCACCTATCACGAGATGATCGTCGGTGTATTCGCCATCAGGCCCCCCGCTATCTCCTCATCGAAGACATCCTATACCGGTATGGCGTCGACACCATTCTTCGTCGATGCCTGACTATTGACGAGGCCAACAGAGTCTTAAACGACTGCCACAAAGGTGCATGTGGGGGCCATCTTTTGGGTATATCCACTGCTCAAAAGATTATCCGAGATGGTTACTTTTGGCCTACCCTGTTTCATGATTGCATTCATGCCGTGAAACGATGTGAGCAATGTCAACTCTATGCCAACAAAGCCTGAGCTCCCCCCGCTCTTCTTCACCCTGTCATTACTATGGGCCCGTTTTGTAAATGGGGCATCGACTTTATGACTTGTAATCACCCCTCCAGCAATGGTCACAAATACATTGTTGTCGCCGTTGATTACTTCACCAAATGGGTCGAAGCTATGCCCACTTTCAACAACACCGCTGACACTGCAGCACGTTTTTTCTTTAACCACGTCATATCTCATTTTGGAGTACCACTCCAACTTGTTTCCGACCATGGGAAACACTTCGAGAATGAGATCTTCGTCGAACTCTCATCTCAGTTAGGCTTCTCTCATGAGTTTGCCTCACCATATTACCCTCAGTCAAACGGACAGGTCGAGGCAGTTAACAAAGTCCTCAAAACCATATTACAACGCACAGTTAATAAACATAAAACCAATTGGCATCATATGTTATTTTCTATGCTATGGGCTTATTGAACGGCAGTAAAGACCGCTACTAGTTTCACGCCATTTCATTTAGTCCATGGGGTTGAGGCAACTCTTCCCATCGAGTGCAAAATTCCCACCTTACGCACCGCAATTGAGCTATTACCTGACACTGCTCCAATGGAGCAGCGCTTGCTGAACTTGGAGTCTCTGGATGAAGATCGTCGATATTCCTTACAGAACAACGAGGCAGCTAAAAAATGATCCAAGGCTACCTTTGATCGCCATGTCAACCTTCGATCATTTCGCGAAGGTGACCTCGTCTTGGCTTATGATATCGCTCATGATACCTTTGGCCATGGCAAATTCGAATCACTTTGGCATGGCCCTTACATTATCTAACATTGCCTCACCAAAGGCGCATATATCCTGGCCTCTCCCGAAGGCCTCTCTCTCAAAGAACCCGTTAACGGGTTGTATCTCAAGAAATTTTATGCTCAGTAGTCATTCTACTTTAGGTTATTTTTTCTTTTTAGTGTTTTTAATCAATTTTCTCCTACCCTCTCATCTAAACTATCCTTTGTGCTATTGACAGATGCTTCCTCCACCATCCTACCACATTGGTTACGCTGACGGCACCAGTCGTTGGACACAAAATCTCGCTTCGGCTGCTTGGGCTCTTTACACCCCCTCACATAAAATGCTACTTTCAAGCGGCATATGTTTGGGGCCAGCAACCAACAACCAAGCCGAATACACTGCGGTTATTGGCCTCCTGGTCGACACCCAGCGTCATCATATTCGTCACCTTAGAGTCTTCCTCGACTCTCAACTAGTCGTTCTCCAGCTCAACAACGTTTACCATGTACGCGATCCGTGCCTCTTTTGCAAATACCTGCAGGTTAGGCTTTTCTCTCGACATTTTGATTCCATTACATTTACACATATTCCAAGACAACTGAATCAAACAACAGATCAAATATCTAACATGGTGTTAGATTGGAATATATCACATCAAGTTACACATACATAAACATCTCACAAATCCTGTCACAGCATATATATAGACTAGACATCAGCAAAAACATCAACAAAAACATGTAGACAACATCAGGATCTCAAAATAGGTATACTCATGTATATATCAAGGCCCATTAGGCCATCCGAATGTTTTCATACAAAAATACATGTATCCGCAGGCCAATGCAGCACCTCGGTACAAAAATGGGCTCACCAGCCTATAAAAAACAAAAATATACATCATACACCACTCATGGGGCCTCTATTGCCCCACCACCACCTGCCCCAGGTGGTGGTGGAGGACCACCCACAGGACCCTCCTGCCCCGGCGGCAGGCGTCCACTAGTCATCGCTGCAAGCACTGCTGCTCGCCGCACTATGGCCCGCCATGGTGGCGGCACCCCCACACACTGCTCCAGGAAGCTCTCATCCTGGATGCATGTCCACATGCCCTCAGGCACATCTTGCAAAACTGTCTCCAAACAATGGTGTATGTCATCATAATCCACTATGGCCGCCGCCGGAGGAGCGTGTGATGGCCCTGCACCAGGGTCATCAAACTGGCGTCTCCTCGCTACCCTCTCGGGCTCAGCAGGTTGCCCCGCGGCATCCTCCCGCCGACGTCTCTCTCCCTGTGGTAGTCTCTCTGGCTCTCGACGAGTCGACGCTCTCTGCATCTCTACCTCGCGCCTGCGAGGTGCCACATCTGCACATGCACAAAACAACAACAAACAGATAGTATCAGTATCTATATCATATACATATGGACTGATATCTCAAAAAGACAATATAAAGCACAAACATACTAAACGTACCTCGATGGTCAAAAACCTCCCCTGGAGGTAACACCATGTCCGGGTCACCCCGGAAGTCCACCCCAGCATAGGGGTACCGAAGTATCACCTGCGGCATCTGCCGCCATATCCCTGTCGCCTCTGCTGAAAAGTAGTGGCCACCTTCACCACCACCGTGACGAACCAAAACTGTCAACCACTGCCTCAATCGCGGCTCTCGTGCCCCTGCCAGCTCCAGCAGAACCCTCGGGCGCAACATCGGCACCCTCTCTAAGAACCATGCCACCAGGATCGACCCAAATGCAAACTCTCCTGCACCTGTGGACCGAAAACGACCCAACTGCGCTTTCATCCGTGCATGCAGCGTCAGCCCCCACGCGAACTTCTCACCGGCCACCACCCTCTCCAGCACCAACAACTGGCCACCACTAATCCGCTGGGTCGCAAGTGACCCATATATGCGCACAATCATCGTCGCTATACAACGATGTGCCAGGGAGTCTATAGTGTCGATACTCACCACAGTCCCAAACATAAAGTCTTGTCCTGAGCAGTATCGTTGGCCAATCGTGACAAGGGTTGTATCCCTAGGCAGCACAGACTTTACCGGTAGGGGCGTTCCCCGAAAGGAGAACCTAGTCAGAAAATAAATATCCTTCACCACAGTGAAGGGGATCTGCTCTCCTCGCATGAGGAAGTAGTGTAGCTCCGGACTCCACATATGGATCAGGAACTGCAATAAATACTCCTATGCCTGTATCAACGGGCACTCAAAGAACTTTAGCAACCCACAGGTTGCTAAAGTCGCACGCACACCGGGGCCCTCAATGGCCACGGTGTCTCTCAACTGGGCCGAGTTTCGCTCTCGCCACCGCACTGGCATCGTCACTACAGTCCCCCTACACACAACACAGAGTCTGATATCAGCTTATCCAACCATCCACAACATCAAATAGACTCGATTTTTACCCTTCATCCTTGCCTCATAAGCGTGGTTTTTATTACCCACAGGCGCGCACACATGCGCGCCTGTTCACTACACAGGCGCGCATATATGCACGCCTGTTCACTACATAGGTGCGCATCAGTGCACACCTATTTTCTTTACAGGTGCGCCCCTGAGTGCGCCTGTTCACCATACAGATGTGCACAGGTGCACGCCTATCCAACCCACAGGCGCGCACTGATGCGCGCCTGTTCAACTCACAGGCGCGCCCCTCGGGCGCACCTTAAATTCTTCCTCACGCGCATCCATGCGTGTCTATTCAGTGTACAGGCGCACACTCATGCGTGTCTTTCACCAAGTCACCCGCGCATGGAGGGCACACTCTCCCTAAATACCCCTGTACGACCCCCCATACAAACCCTGCCCAAAAATTGAAAACCTATTTCTATGCAGGATGATGACCACTAACCTGATACTCGCAAAACGTCAATTGGATGCCTCATCCTCCCCGAATCTCCAAATCTCCTCTGAAAACTGCTCGTCCAGTCACTATTGCAGCAGGTACAAATGAGGTGGCAATGGGGGCCCTACAGCTATATATAGGCCTTTTGCCAAACTTCCACTCACCATTCCGGGAGCCCAAGGTGTCCGTTTGTCAAACCGTCTTCAGCCACGGGATCAGCATCCTGTCACCTACATCACAGCAGTCCCTGGGTCACTTTTCATCATGAGCCCCCGGGGCACCTTTTTTCATATCATGGTCAGGTACGCACGCACATTATCACATTTATCTAATACATGCTCATATCTTTGATTCTCTTAAGATGTTGTTCACTTTGGGTATTTGGTTGTTATGTGTACAGGTACTTGCTCATCATTCATCGACATCATCCCTTCAGGTATATACTCAACAGTGGCATGTAGTCTCTCCCGTTGTATTGCATTTACATTTCCAGTCACACCCTCTGATATTGGCCTTTAGGATCCTCATTCCCGGCTCTGCAGTACCCACACCTCCATTTGCATCTTTGGTACTGTTACCCGGTAGCATTCTTACCCACATGAGTTGTCCCATTCATAGCACCTTTCGGCACTTTTGACACTCATGTTGTTCTTCATTACCCTTTAGGGATGGGAGTCCCGATAGTCTTTCATCATGTCGTGAATCAGCCACATACTCCTTCTCCTCATTTTTACTAGCTTTCCCACATGGACTCCCAGATTATCAATTTATGGTTCTATTTTTTACCTGTGCCTCCGCAGTATCATGAACCCTCCATTTCATCCATACTCAGTTTTGACCATCTGCGAACCTATGCTCATTTCACCTACCTCATACAGAAACTCACCAATGGGGCCCCCACCCTTCATCAGTTTCCCAAGAAAATTCTGCCCTCCCGGGGGCACGCATTTCACACTGGGGAACCCGTTTCTGTATTTGTACATTCCTCCCCAAATTATTCATTATTTATTGTACAAACGCCTTTATTTCCAGTCTTTACATTTTCTTTTATCGTCACCGTTGGTGACTTGCTTCCTTTTGGCCACGCGCAACCCATGTCACCCTTGGTTGGAGCATTTCTTATCATCTACCCTTGCCGGCATCGTCCATATCTTCAGAGTACTCCACAGATCATTTACCTCTACCCTCTGAATTTGTTCACCTTGTCCCGCCTCTGGCACAACTTATCATCGGTCTTGTCGTCCCCCTGACACTCGACTTTGTTACGCGGTTGCAGCCACTTTTTATCTCATACATCCTCCAACCAAGGGCAATCTTGAGTCTTCCCACTTCTTGACTTCATCCATGTACCTCTACCACTTCCTCACCTCAGTAGATTCCACGAAGCCCTTTTCTTCTGGGAGTCACGTCCCCCTTTTGTCAACATCAGCACAATTTTCCGGAAGGGCGACAGTATCTTGATTCTCATTCTCCATTCAATGAGAGATCTCGGACGGCACAGGGTGAAACACCATTGCTCCCTGCTGTCGTTGGCCCCCATAACATTCGACGCCAACACTTTCTCGTGTTATGGTGGGTCTTACTTTGCGACTATTGCAGTTATTTTTATCATTTTCCGAAGACCTTTGAACTTGGTAGGGCCATCAATGCCTGCATCATCGTCGCTGCTTATTACTGGCATCCACTAGTTGTTTGTATAGTGTGTTATTAATCATTGGAGTCTCCCCACCATCCTCAAGTTTGACTCATGATAGGAAAGGAATTGGAGCAGACTTGCAGTTTGTCATGTGAAATCTCTCAAGGAGATCTCGTGCATACTTGTCTTGATACAGTTTGATTCCTGATGCATCCTCACTAATCTCGAGTCCAAAAAAGAAGTGTAGTGGACCCATGTCCATCATCAAAAACCTGTCATGTAGAATCCTCTTGATTGTAGCAATCACTGAAGTCGAGGACCCGGTGATTAGCAAATCATCAATGTATATAAATAAAAGTAGAAGTGAGTCAATCATCCTGAGCATGTAGACATTCAAGTCTGATTTACAATGTATAAAGTTATGTGACAATAGGTAGGAGTCCATCTTGTCATACCATGCCCCCGTAGCCTGCTTGAGGCCATAAAGAGACTTCTTCAGTTAACAGAACAAAGATGAGTCCTACATAACTCCCTAAGGCTTCTCCATGTAGATCTCCTTAGTGATATCACCATGAAGAAATGCACTCTTCACATCCATCTGATGGAATTCCCATCCCTTGGATGTCACAATGGAAAGTGCCAATCGTATGGAATCCATCTTCGCTACTGGAGCGAAGGTCTCTATTATTGTCACCATTTTCCTTTCCATTTAGAGTCTGTTTTGAGTCATGTTATGACCCATGCACCCAAACATGTGAAGTTAGGTATGTAGCACCATGGGTTTGAAGTCAGCGAATGGTCGGTTGGCCCTTGGAAATGGGAAAGGGTGTCAGAGTTGGGAATTGTAAATGTGGTATGGGCATGTCTTTTCCCAGAAGGTCAAATCCCATTAAGAAGCCAGTTTCTTATACATTCCCTGATTGAATCAAGTGGTTAATAAAGGTCGCGTCGACAAGTGCAATAGTTATTATCAGTTCATCATGAAGGCCAAGAGAATGAAAAATCACGGAGTTCATATTAGGCATGCTCAGCAAGCCTTACCACCTGCATCCTACATGTGGGTATTTTCCATGGACAACCTACAATTCAACTTGAAACATCTCGTCACCATAAATTTGTTGTCTTCTAGCATGTTTTCCTCTCTTGGTCAATTTGCTATAAATCTCATATGCTCAACGTGCCCTCCAGGCATAGAACTAGGCTTAAACTCTTTTCACAGTTTCCCCTTGCCAATCTAGTTGTTTCAGAACCACTCCCCCTGTGCATTCGTTCAATACAATGCATGCAGAGTATACCTTGGTTGTGCCATGGTGGCTTCTCAGAGTGTAGGAAAATATGCGCATATTGGCAGAACTGCGAGGTCTGAACCCCAAAGAGACATGAATTCTTTCTCACCCACAACAACCATTCCCAAAGATGTGGAAGGAACCATTCTTTCACCTACAGAAAGAACTAGATCAAGTCGTGAAGCAGCCAAAGAAGAGAAATATATATAGGAAAGGGAGACAACAAGATCCCCCTTCTCCCAACAAAAACTGCCTCGGAGGAGGGACAAGTTGAGAAAGAACGAGGAGATCATGAAGGTTCAAATTGCAGAAGAACCGTGCGTCAGATTGATAGCTGAAGAAATACTCAGACACGCCATCCAGCTAGAATCTGTCAGGAAATCAAGCCATGAAGGTGGGAACAGAGTGAAGAAAGTGGATGCCACGGGAGAAAATAAGGAAGCACCATCTTAGCAGCTGAAACAAGAAAAGATGGCTATTGCTGAGCTCTATTAGGAGAACATGGAATTAAGGTGATAACTAGTGACAAACATCGTGAAAGCATCAACTGTAAGAGTCACAGAGGGAATGTGTTATGGATGAAAAGGGATCTTAAAGAGGTGTAGAATGTTATTGTCCAGCTGCAAGAGGGGCAAAGGTCGGTAGAAGAAAGGCACACGGAGCATCCTAGAGAAGGAAAAGCAGTCGAAAAGGAAATCTACGTGGATCTTCCCAGTGCATAGAAAGAGAAATTTTAACGGGAAACATTTTCTTCATGTCAGTTTTGAGTGATAGGTGTCCTATAAAGTATCCTACCATTTTGATAACGGTCACGAGAATCAAGCAACTATATATTGCGCATAGTTCTCCAACAAATCAACACATAACAAAAGGCAAAGCCAATATTATGGACAACAATTGTTTACAGACACTTGTTCGCTAGGATACCCGATCAAGAGATGTAGCGACACATCGTTTCCCACATCGGATCCTGATCGATGATCAGACCCCATGGAGAACCTGAAGACAGTTGTTAGTGGACAGGTGTGACTATTTCCTATTTTTGGATAGTACCATGCAAAGAGTCTCTGGCGCATGTGGCACTTCTTTTTTCTAGTTTAGGGTTAATGGTTAGAAAGCAGGACAGCCCAAGAAGCGCCCTCGTTTATATATTTCATATTTTCGATGTAAGCAGGGTTGGTTGGAAAATTGAGTAAACGAATGCTATTGTATGTAATCTGAGTTTTTGACCAAAATTTAATGCAAAGGTCCTATGATTTGATGAAATGATTCTAGTTGTAATAGTCGGATGTGTTGTGTCCCTTTCTTTGCGTATGTGTTTCCTGTTACCTTTTATTTCATATCTTATATTGTCTATTTCAGAATGAATTTTTGAACCTGTGGATTCGCTGTACATCGCCCCTTGTTCGCGCCACTTAGACAAAATGTTTTCCTCTCAAGCTAACTCTGAATTCATCCATAGTGGTGCTCTTGAGTTACTTCCTGTGTTTTTCTCCCGCCACACTTTACGATTTACACTAAATATTGTTGCTCACCTAGCCTTCTCCTCTCAAATCTAGTCACTGAGTCATTTCTTCTGTCTCTTCCTCAAATCGACCCCATATCTCAAGTTTTACTTTTCTGCACCAATATAACCAGAAACCATTTTACCATAGGTGTCAAATCTATCCATTGCTTTCAAAGTCATATCCTGTGCAAATACCACGCCATTTCTGAGAGAGCCCTCTCTAGATATGAAAGGCTAGTTTCGAGTTTCAAAGTTTGTTGAAAAAATTACCTTCGTCATCTATTTATCAGCCAAATAGATTTACAGAGTGCTAACATTCTCATCATAGTCAATACCATGAACCTGTTGAAAGCCTTTGGCGACAAGCCTGGCTTTGTATCTACTGATCTATTCATCTACTACACTCTTGGTCCTGTAGACCCATCTGCATCTAACAAGTTTCCTCCCAAAAGGAAGGGGAACCAGATCCCAAGTCTGGTTCTCGAGGAGGGATTTGTACTCCTCGTGCATGGCAAATTCCCAAAATGGATTTCTAGTAGCCTCACCATAAGATTGTGGATATGAAGACTAAAACATGAAAAGATGTCAGGAGGGAAATGGTTCAATGGTAGTGAGTGTAACAATGGGTTCCTTGAAATCAGATCGAGTCCTCCTAGTATCGGTTGGATCACCAACGAGATCCCCTACAGCCTGAAAAGTAGTATGTGCCCACTTGGGCCTCTTCTCTAGCTCTGCAACTGCATCTAGATGCTATGACTCTGTATCTGACTGTACTGACTCTGAATATGAATCATTTAATTCATCTAAATCAGAACTCTATTCTAAATAAGAGTCGGCATGTGCATGCTCATCATCTCGGACACGTGGAAGAGTGAAGGTGTCTGCATGTGGTTGTTGAGGTACATACAAGACACTTTCCTCGAACTGGACACTATGCTCAATGATGAGCCGGTCAGAGGAAATATCAATAAGTTGATATCCCTTCACACCGTCGAGGTATCCAACAAAAATTCACTCAGTTCTCTATGGATCATGTGCCTTCCTCTTTTCAGAGGGGATCCAGGTCCGTGCACGTGAACCAAAAATGTGAAAGTGGGTCACTTCTGGTTTGAGGCTGCTCCAAGCCTCGTAGGGGGTATTATCTTTGAAATATATATGAGGAGATCAATTTTGGATGTATGTTTCACAATTAAGTGCTTCAGCCCATACTCTCTATGGTAGTGACTTTGCATGCAGCATGGAAGATGCCATCTCCTTTAGAGATCTGTTTTTCCGCTCAGCAACTCCGTTTTTCTACGGAGTATAGGGAACTGTGTGTTGCAATTGGATCCCTACCTCATCGAAACGATTATGGATATCATGATTTACATACTCTCCCTTGTTATCATTTCAGAGGACTTTGATATTCTTTTTGGAATGTGTCTCAACCAAGGCTTTGAAATCTTTGAGGTGTTGAAAGACCTCATATTTTTGCCTGATAAAGTAGATCCAAGTAAAACGTGAGAAATCATTAGCAAAAATGAGAAAAAACCTCGCTTTGTTGATGGATGGATGTGGAAAAGGACCCATAAGGTCACTGTGGATCAGATCTAAAGGTGCAGAAGCTCGCTGAGACTTTCCTTTGTCGAATTTATCTTGAGGGTGTTTTCTGAGAACACATCCCTCACATACTCCCTTGGAGAAATGGATGTTTGGTAGACCATAAACTAATATGTGCTTGCTAAGTTTTTTCATGTATCTGAAATTCAAATGTCCAAACCTTTCATGCCATATCCTACTACTTTCATCAGCATGAGTAAGAAGTAAAGTAGAATCAGGTTCAATGAATTCAGAAAATGTATACAATCTAGACTGATGATTTACGTCACCGGTTGAAACCCCAAAGTTGGTTTTCATGTCATAGATGTCCATGGAATTTGGTGTGAATATGAATTTCTTTCTGGTGCCGGAATTCATCATCTGATAAATGGAGAGAAGGTTGACATAAATTTTTGGAATGTGCAACACATTCTTAAAGATTCCATTGGTGAGTTCAATCCTTCCTTTGTCGGTGACTTCGACAAAAGAGTTTTCCCCCATCAGAATAGGAGGACCTTTGCATGCATCCAATGAATAATAGACTGCTTCTAAGGCATCCATGTGATGTGATGCTTCTGAATATACGATCCAAGCATCAAGAGAGGAGTTGATTGCAATCAAGGCATGGCTAGAATTGCCTTTCTTGGAATTTAGATATTTTTCCCTCTTCTTCTTTGCACCCTCAGGGATGCGATCTCCAAGGTTGTTTTGCTGAAGTATTTGAGACATCATATCTATTTGTTTTTTCATGCATGCATATTCCATATGGAATCATTTGTGATAGTAAGTGCATTTCTCCCCTCTTCTTCCCTTTTCCCCTTTGGATCTGGAGGCATCGGTGAAGGGTTTTATGTACCCTTCCTTCTTCGGATGTGCATGATATTTTTGTTTATATTTATATTTATATTTATGATATTTGTGGTTTCCATCATGCACAACGAGTGCATGCGCCCTTGGGCCTTTGATTGTTCCCATGTTGATGATATTGTTTTGGTCTTGTGTCAGGGATTCAATAAAGTCCTCAAGAGAAGGCATCTTCCAGGTGGCTCTAGAGGTGAATATGAAAGTATGGAATGTAGATGTGAATACAGAGAATTCAGGACCAAGATTGGAGAGAATGGTGAGAACCATTTATCAACCCCGCAAGCTTAGTGATCCAGGTCGATATCGGTGGCCACCCACCTTTTCCGACTGGCTCAAAACAGTTTTCTGGCAATTTTGGCAATTTACTATTTTTAGCAGGTTTTAACTTCCGGGGCCATTTTGAGGGCCTAAATGAAGGTTTTTTGATATAGAGGCTCTCAGTGACATATGAAGACATGATTGAT
>ML777866.1:751778-802875 GCA_009831015.1 Picea engelmannii
TCCTATATATACCAAGGAGACATTTTCATTTTGAATCATCTTGTACTTGAACATTTAAGTGGGGTAAAAGGAGGTTGCCCCCTCGAAGAGGCTTATTATCTGAAATTATCTCTTTTTCAAGGCGTTGAGTAATTTTTCTGAGGATTTTCTATACTATATTGATATTTGGTTCTTAACAGAGTCTACATCCCTCTGTCCCTCAAGTCTGAACACAGTTTTCATCCACCAAGCTCTTTCCCTATTGTTGAGAAGACCTCATTGTGTCTTTCCTATGAGCTTGCCTTTGGTGGAGGATTGAAGTGGTGGAGACCCAGTTGGAAGGAACTTGGTTTCTTGGTTTCAAACCATGTCGACATGGAAGTCTATATCGTTGTCACTTCTGTTGAACAATTATTAATAGAAATACTCCTTTCCCTTCCTATTGATATCTTGCAAATATATGATTATTATCCATGGGCATGTTTCTAATGATTATTAATGGATTATGCTATCTGATGTGCTAAACCCTTTTATAGTATCATTGTATACTTTCTCTGCTTGTTTGTCGAGAACTTCTTGCAGGTATAAAGCTTTGGGTCAAAGTGCTCAACAGTGGAACATCATCAAACGTTGGATCGAGGTAGGCCTATTTCTTATATTGCACACTAGTTTATATAGAATATGTTGGAATTGATTTGATTTTTTCTATCATACCTGTCTAATTTGGTTTACCCTTGGCCATAGAGAGTTTTTCCCTTGTAACAGAAATGGTGACTCCACTGGGGAGAGATCTTCCTTCTAAGGATTGAAGTACTTTTTCTTCTTACATTGCTCTTTTTCCTTTGTGTTTCTTGTCATATCACTGCTTGAGATGTCCTATTCACTCTGGGTCTAAGTTTTCATCCTTTTCCCTTGCCTAGCCTTGTTTTAAAGAATATATGACCTTTTTTCCTTGATAGTCACGTATACATGCTTGTTGTCTCACTGCAAGAAGCATATATATGCTCTGTTTTCCTGAACAGTCATGTATACCACTTCCCCTTGCTTGTTTTCTTGGTTTAGTGATTGTTGGGTGGGATTTGAAGCTTGTTGAGCCTTCTTAAGTCTCTATAGTGTCTATTGAAATTATATGGGATGACATGAGACCTGTTTGGACTTGAATTTTTAGGCGAAGTCTATACAAAAAAATAGGTATTTTTCATTGGTTGGCATTTTTGTCTTTGAATCTTTATCATTAGCTTAGTGCATTTAGTGAAAGATTGCATTTTACTTCTGAATTGCAGAGTTAAAATTGAATACTGCACTATTCTTATTAGCATATCTTTCATTGAAAAGTTAAAGATAGACTTTTCATTATATCCATATTTATTTTCTTCCAGAGTCATAACATCATGAGTTTCACTTCCATACCTTTTTTAGTAACCATGACCAATAAAATTTATGCTTTAAACTAAAATTTATTAGTCACGATTTTAATTTTTAGGGTGCACAAACTAGCCTAGGATTTAGTGCCTTGGAATAGGATCTTGTGAGTAAAATTCTCCAAGGAAATTAAATCAACATATGTGTCTGAGACAGGGGGTTGAGAAGTCCATTGTATAATTGGTAATATCAGGAGGCTCCACTCACACCAGAGTTAATCACGAGGTCGCTCGAAGTTAGTTGAAGGGATAACCCCTACATACTCACCTAGCGTTAGAGATATTTCTGTGGATTTATTCGTATTTGTGGATATTGCTAGTACCCATACCTCTGTGAGAGGCAGTACTTTCAAGGTTTCAGGATTTGCTACCCTGCCCATATGGTAATCTGGACTTACGACTATTCACATGTGCATTAGTTATAAAGTGGTTGATTAGTTTCTTGACTTAGGTATCTCATAGGTTACTTGCAGGGGTTATTTTGCTTGTATCCTGAGTCATATAGGGGTCAGAAAACACACAACCTTTATGGAGGATTACCTCTCCAGGGGGATCTGACTGACTGGTTGTTAAGCCTATGAGGGCCCTTATAACTGATTCTGTTACCTCCAAACTTTAGCAGAGAATCTCAGGTCCCTCTTGGATGAGGCATACCTTCTTTAGCGAGGGAGACCACTCAGCCACTTTAGCCCGTTTGACTTTTTGGTATTCTCTTTGATTGTTAGTTGACCATAGGTTTTCATTCTGAGTTTTTGTCATCATGGATAATAGAGTTTCTTTTACTCCCTCATTTACTGCTACCCACCCCATGATGCCTACTCATTTCATGGGGATGGATCTGTCCACTTTTTACAATGGTATGCGGAATTATGGTACTTAGTTAACGCCTTGGGTCTCTAATCATTTTTCTTATGGTATGTCTGATATGTCTTCACACTTTCCATCCTCTTTCTCACCTCCTTATGTGAATACAAGTTTTGGGTCTGGAGGCATGATGCCTCCTTCTTATCCGTCTTTGTTTGGTGGGAATCAAATCCTTCAAACACCTATTATGGTAGGAGGTTGGAATCTTCCTTCCTACGAATACACTATGTGAGAAGTAAGTGCCCAATTAAGAAATCCTTCCACGTGTTACACTCCATCCACTTATCCTTCTTCCGCTATGTCGGTTCCCAAAAACACTTTTTCCATGGCAGACATTTTTCTTCCCTCTGGTGTTTCATCTGAGGGGAATTATATGGGCAACCTCCCTCACAAAGTTCCTTCATCTGGGGGAAACATATATCCTCACATGAGTAACCCTTGTCATGTCGCTTTCTCTTCACAAGCGGCTTCCTTAGCATCGATGCCTTTACAACCCTTTATGAATCAATATGGAGGAGGATACTATCATGTTGGACAGGGATAGGGTGTAAACCAGGATCCTTCCTAGCCTACAATTTCTCAGAACCAATCCTTCCTTGGACCTTGGTCTCAAATTCCACAATTCACCACGGCCATAAGTCCAGTCACTGGATGTCATACTGGCATTATATCACCAACCTCTTCTAGCCATGTTGTATATTGGTCGACAACCTATGCGAGTCATGTTGAAGACCTGCAACCAGCCACTGCAAGTCATGCTAGGGGCACAAGTCCAGTCACTATGTGTCATACTGGAATTATATCACCAACCTCTACTAGCCATGTTGGAGATTGGTCGACAACCTCTGAGAGTCATGTTGAATACCTACAAACAGCCATTGCAAGTCATGCTCGGGGTGCAAGTCCAGTCACTATGTGTCATACTGGCATTATATCACCAACCTCTACCAGCCATGTTGGAGATTGGTCGACAACCTCTGTGAGTCATGTTGAAGACCTACAACCAGCTGCTGCAAGTCATGCTAGGGGCACAAGTCCAGTCACTGTGTGTCATACTGGCATTATATCACCAACCTCTACTAGTCATGTGGGATATTTTCTACTAGCATCTACAAGTCATGCTGGGGCCATGTCACCATCCACTGGGTGTCATGCTAGGGGCATTCATATAATTGAGAAGCCTAGACATCTAACACGTAAGCCTAGATTCATTTTCAGGACTTGTGAAGGAAGTCACTTTACTCGTTTGTGTCCTGTTACTGTTGGGATACCAGAAGCGTGGGGCTCACCTAAGGGCCCTTTGAGTTCTAAGGCATCTATGGTTTCACGACACTTTGTTCCTTCTTTGGTTGATACAACAATCATGCCAATGCAATCTTCAGCTGACACCTCTTTTCCTTTAGGGGTTGATGCGTCCTTTGATCTTGTTGTCTCACATCCCGTTCAACCTGTGGTCATGTCGATGCAATATTCAACCGACACCTCTCTTATGTTCGGGGGTGATGCATCTCTTGACCGTGTTGTCTTGCATCTTATTCAACCAACGGTCGTGTCGATACAATCTTTGACCGAAAACACTTTTGTTTTTTTTCATGATGCACCTCTTGACCCTGTCATCTCACATCCTATTCAACCAATGGTTGAGGAAGTGGTTGTATCAATGCAATATTTGATCGATCCAACTCTTCTCTCAGAGAGTGACAAGTCTAAGGAGGTGGTCGTGCCAATGCATTTTTTTGTCGATCTCGCTCTTGTGGTTCTGGTTCTATACCTTCTATGCCATGTCCTTAGAATTTCTAGTACTTCACCTTCTGAACAAGAGAGAGTTTTACTCTTCTCAAGTTCTCTCCCTCCAAGTCTTAACGAGGTTCCCTTTGATTGGGATGGTCTTGTGGGGTATCCAATGCCTTAGGCTATGTATTTTCCGGGAAGAGACATTATCCTATATATCACGGAGATGATAACCTTCGTTAACAATTTTCCCTCCTCAACCTGGAGAGCTTTAGGTCTTCCCAAGCTTGGGTCAGTTCTTCGTAAGATACCGACACTCCACAAAAGGTCCACACAGGAGCCTTGGCCTCCCCCGTGGCTTTCCTCCTAGAATACCCCTAACTAGTCCGAGTTAATCTCTTTTCTGACTCATTCAAAAAATGAAAAGATTGCCAAGTGATTTCTCCCTTTCAGACTCGTTAAATTGGACTTGAAAGGTCATGAGTCTTAGTTAAGCTCTTTTCCGACTCGTTATCAAAAATATAAAAGATTGTCGAGTGAACTTGTCTTTTTCACACTCGTAAATTGGATTTGAAAAGACGTCTATTTGGCACACATTTACCCCTTTTTTACACCAAGTAGACTAAAAGACATAAAAAAGGACATTTTTTGGCATTGACTTGTCATTTCATCTCATGCCCTCGCTTGCAGTATTGAGCCTTTAGCTAATTCTCTCTTTGTGTTATAAATCGTTGCCTAAGGAGTTTTTGCATCCTCAACCAAGCATAGCCTTGTTTATATCCTTCACAATTTGACACCCTATACCCTGGAGGGAACATCACCCTGACTGTCCATCTCCTGCATGCATTCCCTTTCATTAAGCATAGGTACGTTCCACTACCAGAACTAGTTTTTCTTACTTGCGACACTTGTTCCCTCCTCTGTATCATAACATTCATTTGTTATGAAAAAACAAAAAAACGACAGGCGGGAAGGGAGTACTATATTGTAATTAGCAGCAGTCGTGTCGCCTTTGAACAGATCACAAAGTTATTGAGTCATTGTGTCATCATAATTTTGGGTTTAGCATGGCCTTAGGAATCTGATCTCGCTATAGATTTTTCTCTACTGACTGGTTACTCTTCTAGTCCCTACAGAGAACATTATGGATTCCTCATGCATCTAATTGTCACATCATTGAGTCCATGCTGCCAGAGTCCACCATATGTCTCATGATCTTGTTCAAAAGAATTCTATCAACCTGTGTCGACCACTCCTCATAAATATTGACTTCGCATGTCGGCCATACCCTCAGTTTTGTCTCAGAATCACATGATACTTTGGTCTTATCATGCACCCTAGCCCTACTTTCATCATTGGTAGGTCACCTTGAACCCAATAATTGACACTTCATCATTGGTCGTTGACTGGGTGGTTTCCCTTTTGTTCAACGACAAGACATCTATTCACACTTTGGGATTCGTGTAGTGTCCTGGATGCTATTAGCCTTATTGGTGGTTTCCTCACCTTTGTCAGCAGTTTTTCATCATTGGATACTATTCAGAGGGTCTTTTCTGTGTACTGCTTGCATTTGGCACACGTGAAAGATGCACAGGGTCGTTGGTTCATGAACATGTTCTTTGTCCGATATCCACCGAATCATGAAGCTACTACTTTGTTCCTCGTGCTGAATGATGAGAGATGCCTCAATGCACTCCTTTCAACAGGTCTCCTTCCATCAACTTTAACTCATTTATTCTGGATATGGGACCTAGAGTTTTATGAGTACCTTGAGGCTTGAAGTCATTAGTGGCAGGCTCTCTCTCCATTGACAGATGGGAATACATCAATGTCTCCTGAACAATGATTTTCTCAAGTGTTCGACATCAACACCTTTATTCACACTTGTAGAAATTTACTCGGTTCCTTGATACCTACTTTCATTATTGGTATGTTGTATCGTGCTTGTTAACAATATAGCTCAATGACCGGTAATCAAACAATGTCTCATTGTGTTTGACCTCAACTCATTTATTCACATGATGTAGACTTTCAGCCTTGGCAGATAGTGTGGAAGACTTGAAGACATCACTATGTGGCCGCAACTTTCCTGAGTTGTTCCTTCCCCTTCATTGGACCAATACCTATTTGACTTCAGTGATCACGCGAGATCAGATTGTACTCTATGGTATACAGATATATTCATATTTATTTTGAGACTGGTTTCAATGGGCCTTGTTCATGTGATCTAGGTGGATATCAGTGGCCACCCACCTTTTCTGACTGGCTCAAAACAATTTTCTGGCAATTTTGGCAATTTACTATTTTTAGTAGGTTTTGACTTCTAGGGCCATTTTGAGGGCCTAAATGAAGGTTTTTATATATTGAGGTTCTCAATTATAGAAAAAGGCATGATTGGTCCCCCAAAATGAATATCCTCGATGGTACCTTTCCAATGAGCTATCATACACCTAAAATGAAGATCGTATGCAAAAGTTATGACCCCGGGAAGTTGATGTACTAACTTACCCAAACGGGGCCCACATGACTTTTGGCACTTCATCTCCTAGGGTTAGGTTTTTGGATGTCTAGGGTTTTTGTAATTCCTATTTATTGTAAAAAATCATTCAAAGCCTCATTGTAATCATCTTCTTGTGAATGCGAGTAGTCGTCCCATCTCTTCTCAGAGATAATCTTCCACCATTCTAGCGAGTCTTTCACTCTGTATTTTTACAGTCTATGTACATTTATTTCATTAATAGAAATCATGTATTACTGTATATTTGTGTCTATGGTTGCATCTATGATATATTTCTATTATATTATTGAATATCTGTGATATCTCTGTGCATTTTTTTATTATATCTCTGATCTCGTTTCGTGCTGAAAATAATATGGATGAGTGGTATCAAAGCAGGCTGCTCTTGATCATTTTTTCAGTGCATTTCCCTGACAAGGTCCGAGTATATAAAGTTGGGTATTGATCTTGTCTCTCTTGAATACAACCTCTCTTGCACACCCAAGAAATCTTCAATGGCAGAAGAAAAGAAAAATGATGGAGAAAACAATCCTATCAATCTGTTGCTTGAGCAAGCTCTCACGCGACAGAGGGAAAAAATGATGGAGAATTTTTCCCACATCCTTCAACGCCTACCGATAGTATCAGGCACATCTTCATCAAGTGACCACTTTGGAGGCACCTCGCCTTTAAAGGTACAAGTTAATTTTGATATTCCTGTATTTGAAGGACAAATAGATGCAGAAGCCCTAGAAAAATGGTTAACTCTACTAGAAGTTTATTTCTCTGTTCACAATTTTTCTGACCAAGAAAAGATCACCTTCACACTCCTTAAATATCTCCCTCATGTCAAACATTGGTGGGAAACTTACTGGGAGCAAATTTCCACAGAGGAGTCTGGAATATATGGGGTCAATCCCACTTGGGATTTTTTTGTGGATGCGGTAAAGGAACAATATTACCCTGTTGGCAACTATGAGGACCAGTACATGAGATGTACCACACTACGGAAAGAGAGGGGCCAAGCATTTATGGATTTCACCAATACCTTCCATACCTTGCACACCAAGCTAGGTATCAAAGACTTTGAGTGACATTTGTTTCTGAAATACCATGGGTCTCTAAATAGATACATCTAGACTGAAATGGATTTTATGGACATCTCATCACTCGGTGCTATTATCGATATGATGTTAAAATTCTGCAGAAATTTAAGCACCAGAACAAACGGGAATTCAGGTCTGCAAATCCGCAAAAACAAAAGTATGACAAAGACGGACCTAACAAACAATCTCCTGAAAACTAGTCCAAGACACAAGAAAATAAGGGTCACGGGAAGACAAAGAGGGACACTGGAAAATGTTGTGATTTCCACAAAATCCCCTGGCACAACACCAATGAATGTCACTCAAAATAGTCATTGGTGGTCGAGATCAAAGACAAGGAGCTAAACCCTAATTCAAAATCTAATTCTGAAAATAATGGTAAAGGACAGATCATTGACGCAGACCCCACTGCTATTGTCGTAACCGCAAAAATTCAACCAAAAGAAACAACATATACTGAAGAGGAGGAATGCATTTTTCATTAACATATGTGGGTGAAGGGAACCCCACTGCATTTTATTGTTGATAGCGGAAGCCATAAAAACCTCATCTCAGCAGAGGTTGTCAAATAGTTGGGATTGTTGACAACACCACTCCTGCAACCATACAACATCGGGTGGCTTCAGCAAGGATGAGATCTCTGTGTCAGCCAACAGTGTCGATTGTCATACAACATCCAACCCTTCAACGATGAGGTATTATGTGATGTTTCCCCACTAGATGTCTGTGATGTTCTCTTGGGCCAACCATATATGTGGAGACGCCATGTTGTTTATGAGTCTCGACCCCGTAGTGTCATTGTTACTTTGGGGGGTCATCTCTAAAGAATACCATAGGTAGTTCCAACTATTGTTCCACCTAAAAAGTATCGCAAGTTAGTATCTCATACTGCAAAATTTGACTTCTTCACAATCTGTTCAAAAGGGGAACAAAAGGACACTACAACCACTACAACCTTGCCCCCTGCACCTTCTATCCAACAGAAGCAGGTCGACAAAGTTGCAACAAAGAGAAAATATTCCTTCTTCACATCGTCCTCTCATGTAGCTCAACTTTTTGAACAGCCTCAGCTTCAACAGGTTCATGGCAGACTTCCACAAACTAAGCAGCGCGATGCCTCCAGCAATACAAGCAGCTCACCAAGATGCAGATCTAGCAAACGCTTTTCCCTCTCCCCCGGGAACTCAACACAATGGATACCATTTCTTGCTAAGGAGGGAGGATTTATATAGGTGGATATCGGTCACCACCCACCTTTTTTGACTGGCTCAAAACAATTTTCTGGCAATTTTGGAAATTTACTATTTTTAGCAGGTTTTAACTTTCGGGGCCATTTTGAGGGCCTAAATGAAGGTTTTTCTATATATAGGTTCTCAATTATACCTTAAGGCATGATTTATCCCCCAAAATGAATCTCCTCAAATATACCTTTCCAACGAGCTATCATACGCCTAAAATGAAGATCGTATGCAGAAGCTATGACCCTGGGAAGTTGATGTACCAACTTACCCAAACGGGGCCCACATGAATTTTGGCACTTCATCTCCTAGAGTTAGGTTTTTGGATGTCTATGGTTTTTGGAATTCCTGTTTATTGTAAAAAGGCCTTCAAAGCCTCATTGTAATCATCTTCTTGTGAATGCGAGTAGCCATCAAGTTGCCACCATTCCAGTGAGTCTTTCACTGTGTATTTTTATAGTCTCTGTACATTTCTTTCATTAATAGAAATCATGTATTACTGTATATCTATGTATATGGTTGCATCTCTGATACATTTCTGTTATATTATTGAATATATGCGAAATCTCCATGCATTTCTTTATTATATCTCCAATCTGATTTCATGATGAAAATAAAATAATACAGATCATCGTGACTATGACATATTTTGGCATGTAACAACATTTGTATTTGCCTATTCATGACCATGAACACTTGTTTGGTATATTTTCCACATGGATCTGCATCGTATTCTTGGCATCCATGTATGCAAAGTTAGTACATAATTTAATGAGTAATTGAGTTCATCGGGTTGGTTCTCTACCACTCCACTTCTGGGTTATTTATAATGTATTTTGGCCATTGTATATACTCCTATGATCTCACACATTAGGGGGCATATGTTATAGCAATATTTGCCTCACCATTGTTATCTTTCACAGAGGTCCTTTTTCCATTTGCCTTTGTAGACTTATCATCCCCTTTTGATGAATCCATAGCTAAAAATATACATTTTTCCACATATACACTATCTATCTGCTATGCAAGATGTGTATACACTTGTTGATCCACTACAACCCGTGTACATGTGGATTTGTGCTAGAAAATACAAAATGAGGTTGGGTTTCCATGTCAAGATAGGAGATCTCTGATCCTTAGCCTTCCATATACTGGAAACGTTCTGATTCAACCCTTCAGTTGCATCCTGAAGGCTATAAGAGCACAATTTCAACCTATGGAAAAGGAGGAGAAATAATTCCACTTTGGGAGCAAATTTACTCTGGAGAAATTACTTCATATTGAGTCTGCATCCCTCTGTCCCTCAAGTATGAACACAGTGTTCATCCCCCAATCTATTTCCTTATTGTTGAGAGGACCTCATTGCCTCTTTCCTATGAGTTGTCCTTTGGTGGAGGATTGAAGTGGTGGAGACCCAGTTACAAGGAACTTGGTTTCTTGGTTTTGAACCATGATGACACGAAAGTATGTATCGTTGTCACTTCTGTTGATCAATTATTAATAGAAATACTCCTTTCCCATCCTATTGATATCTTGCAAATATATTATTATTATCCATGGGCATGTTTGTAATGTTTATTAATGGATTATGCTATCTAATGTACTAACCCCTTTTATATTATGACTGTATACTTGCTCATCTTGTTTGTCAAGAACTTCTTGCAGGTATAAAGCTTTGGGTCAAAGTGCTCAACGGTGGAACATCATCAAAAGTTGGATTGAGGTAGGCCTCTTTCTTATATTTCACATTAGTTTATATAGAATATGTTGGAATTGAGTTGATTTCTGCAGTCATACCTATCTGTTGTGGTTTACCCTTGGTCACAAAGAGTTTTTCCCATGTAACACATAGCTAGGTGATTTCACTACTAAAATGTCCCAATGAAATTTATGATATTAAATCCAATGCAAAAATAACACACAACATGATATTTTAACTCATGCAACTATCTATATTAAATAAAAACATAAATACAATTACTTTAACAACATTCAACCTTACAAACAGAGATTCTTGTGCATCAATATACTCATAGCAAGTAACTTTAACAAAATTTATCTTAGAGTAAATTGCACAGAAGTTATATTAGCATTATACATGAGTAAACATCAAAAATAGAACACTTATCTTATAAATTGTGCAACCCGTTGCAGAGGACAGACGTTCCTCCCAACCATAGCCTTGTTTTTCCAGTTCCTAATAGAAAAACACCCCCAATTTGGGGCCATGAATCCACAAGAGACGGTGGTCTCTAAGGATATCTAATGTTCCCCTCTCAACATTCAAACTCACGGTTAATTCCAGTCCACCAACTCTCTTCCCATCAATCTGCAAAACCCATGGGATTAAATCCCCCTTCACTTCTCACATTCCCTCAAGACTTTCCACTCCCTTACATGGCTTCCAACACAGGTTGGATAGGAAATCTACTTGTCGGGAGCTCATGAATTCTACAGCTGCAACCGTGAATTCCCCCTAGTAACAAAACAAGTGCTTCCTTGATGAATCTCGAACAACACATTACTCCCAGGAACATAGCCTTCTTATACATGAATTTTCAACAATAATCAGTTTTCAAACCTTCCCACAACAACTACCTTCATGCTTTAGCACTTAGAACTCCATTGTTGGCTAGAAAGCTCCATGCAAAAACTTCTCTCCATGCAAAAATATGAATGTGCAATTTTGGTCTCCTAACATACGAATTTCCCTTCTTTCTCTTTCTTGCTTGACTTGATCGCTTCGCCAAGTTGATTGTACTTATCCCCCATGATCTCAATAACTATGGTATCTGACTCTCACACCCACCCTCTTACATGAATTCAGTGATTGGGTTCTAGAACATTCAAAAACTAATGGAAGGTTCATGGTAAGGATAATTTAGAAAGAAATGGTTTGGGTTTAATAAACATGGGTAAACTCTCCCCCTTGGACCCCTTCCCTCTCTTGTGGATACTTATCCTCCAAATATTCTTCTGTGTTCATCTGCAACTGATGATACATTCTATTCATTCTATTCAATTTATATCATTTACATATTACATTGCTTTGGATCTTGGCCATATATTAAATTTACATTATACATCGCTTGAATCTAGGCCATATACTACATCTACAATATACATATCTAGTTTTGGTTTTGAAAAAGGGGATGTTACAACCTCAATTTTCTTCCCTATTCCTAGAAAGGATTTTGATAGTAGGAATCAATATGCATGAACTTATATTTATTGTTGGCCTCATCTTTTGTTGTCCCAATTGGTACATCCATTAGAATTTTTTACATCTATTTTCTTTAGTTCTTCTCTAATATTTTTGAATCTATTGTTTTCCTCATTGATCCCTCAAGTTTATCCTTTCTTCTCCACAAGAGAGGTGATCGAGTTTCATTCTCTAGACACAAACCATTGTCCTTGCTAAAAAGACCTTTCAATTGGATATAACATGTCAAAGAAGGCTTTTTTTTTGTCTAGCATTGTAGGACCATAGACATTATATGATTCCTCTTTACTTTGAGCCTATTTCCTTGAAGTTCCTAAAATAAATCTATCCATAGTAGTCAAACCCCATAGAGGATCTTAAGTTGGGTTCCATAGAATTTCCATTCCTCCAAACAAACCTTCATAGTTTATTGCTTGAGCTTCCCTACAATTCCAAAAATATTTTTTCATTTTTTTCATTTTCTCCTTAGTGCATTTTGTTTCTTGGATAAGAATAATATTGTTTTTCTATTTCATGATTTTATTTTGAGAAATGTATTCTTTCCTTTAGCATTTACGTGTTGAATATTCTAGGAGAGGATCTTCATGTTAAACATGGTTATTGTTGAGGCATTTGTAACACCCTGTTTTCCCCCATGATTGTAATTATGCTCAACTTAATGTAATATGATTATGAAGCATGTAATTATGTTGATTATTAATAAAAAACATTTGACAACTGATTAATAAGGAAAAATCCTTGAGTATTGGCCATGATATCACAAGTGGAAACTAGTGAGGTGGAATGGATAAGTTTCAATGAATAAAATAAGAAGTTTTCTCGACATTCCATCATACACTTGAAAAATTGAATACATCACCTTCCAATGTACTTATATATTCATATATCCATGTGATCAGTTAAGGAGAGAATGATTGGTGGTTGAATCAATTATGACTACTGGAAGATTTGGTGTTTGGAAGAAGAAAGAGTCAAATGAAAACTAATAGAAGGGAGAACTACATTTCCCCTTTGAATTTGAGTCCCTGATTGGAGGGTTGCATATGAAAATAGAAACATGAATACCAAATAGTGTCTGGAAGAAGATACAAAAGGTATAAAACACCACATAGGTCTACATACATGAAAAAGGAGAGAGAACAAAGAGAACACAATAGAACCGGAAGTGAACACACTCAGGAAGATTATAGAATCTTGAGACATTAAATACAAGTTATCACAGAGAACCATAGTGAATAGAGTGAGTGGTATACTCACATATAGATCAAGAGTGAGGGGGAGAATCAAATGTATTACTCTAAATAATATATCTATTGGGAATTTTTCCTTGAGGAAAATAAGAAACTTCCCCAAGGAATTAATGGCCACCCTAGAATAGAGAAGACCTGGAACCAAAATGGAGAAATAGAGGATTGTGGCTTGGTGCTTACTGGAAATAAATAGACATTGGTAAGGGGAGGTCACCAAGGGAATGTGTATCAGAGAAGGGACTCCCTTGTGTAGAGGAAATCTAGTTGAGAAGGTTCTTGATAAACCCATGGAGGTCCTGAGCTCAGTGGGAAGAGGGAAACTTCTTTTGTTACCAGTGGAGTGAAGGAGAGTAACCTTCCTGGACCATTTTCATAATTTGGAATTTAGCTAAATCAATCCCCTTGTGGAATAATGGCTTGGAATTGGGGTGGAATGTTGTAGAAGGGAATACTGCAACATATCCTATAATTGGGATGAAAGGATTCCTCTTTCAATTAGTTGGATGGTTAAATATTTCATTGAATAGATAAATGTTTTAGTTTAACATGTTTGATTTATGTTTGGTAATGAACATATGTTGTTTGTAGTTTTGATGAGAAATGTGAATATATGAAGAAATGGTTTAATTCTTGAGTAAAATCGATTATACATGATTGTTTTCACTACTAACATTGTAAATTTGAATAGCTCGGTAAGAAATGTTAAATATGAGTGTATTCCTGTGAAAACGGAAAGACTTTGAAACAAAAATCTTGTAGGATACAAAAATTCACTAGATGAGTGGTGGCAGAAGGTTATGGTATATGGAAAGGTATCTGTGCAACTAGGGGACCTTAAGTCCGGTGAAAATCTCTTATCTTGAATTTGAAATATCACAATATGCAATTCTTCAACCAAGTTTTGAGATGGGAATGACATAACTAGTTACAATGAAGAACCTAGAGCTAATGGGGGTCTGGTAAAAATATTAGCAAGTAAGTCCAAGATGCCCTGAACCATTGAGTCCTAAATTAGGCTATTATAGTGAAGAAAACCCATGTTCTGAGTTGGGATGAATGAAATTCATAGATCCAGTGCGATGAAGTGATATTAACTGTTGGTCAGAAAGTCATATAATCAAAATGTCTAACTGCAGGGTTGCATAGGGATTCCGATGGGGAAGTATCTGAGTAAACAAGAGTCATTGATCTATCAGAGGATGGAATAGTGAAATCCATATTGTTGATGTCAATTCTAAGCCTATCAGAAGATAAATTGTCGGAGACCGAGGAATAGGGCTCAAGATGGGAGTTTGACAATGAGTGAGTCTAAGTATCTTCGAAGGATCTATGCTATATCTCAACTATCAAACCAATGTCAATCTGTTCCTAGGTGGAAAATCCATATCCCTTAACCATCATGTAATTGTGAGACCCTGAGTGAAACCTACTTGTTAAATGAAGTGAACGAGGATTGTTAGATCGATCCGAGTGTTTGTCAACAGAGTGAGCTAGTCAGAGTGGTTTCTGACACCAAATTAAATTGATTTATATGGTGGAGGACTCTGAGAGAGAACATGAGCCATAGATATGTGAGAGGGAGAGTGATGTAATCTCAACCGTAGATTTTTTGTGGGTCCCACTAGTTCCCTTAGCAAGTAATAGAAGAGACATGTGATAATCGTTGGGATAGTAGAGAATTTGATATAATAAGGGACATCATAATCCTAAATATGAGAGCCATCACATATTTTCAAACTATCCCATCAGAAAGATACCATTAGAATGGGAATCATCCCAGGTAATATTATATTTCGACTAGGAGGAGTCTGAATCACTACAGATCGTAGATTTGGTGGCAAGGAGTGATTCTAATTGTTTGATTAGGGGCATTCAGGTATCGAATCATGATAGTGGATCCTTAGGGATATTTCCATTGGTATTTGGATATCATATGAGGAGGTTTATGTAAGTGTTTCCTTAATGGAAAATTTATGTATAAGAATAGAGCGAATGAGAATACAAGAGGTTCAGAATTTGATCCCTTAGCATGAGATAATAAGGAGAAATGAACATTCCACCAGCCTAAGGAGGATTTGGGGGTTGGGTGTGTTATAGAGTGTTATTAGAGAATATTTCAAACACTAAGCTTGAATGGGTCACCAGGATCGTTTGAAAGTTTGAGAAAAGATTTATTTTTCCAAAATTGCATGTTATAATTGTGATTGATGTAATGGCTAACAATGGTTTTTTTTTTAGCATGTAGGAAATCCTAAAAGGGAAGTAGAGGTGAATGATGAAGCATAGAATGGAAGCAAGGATGATTTTAAGGATGGGAATTTATTTTAAAATGTAGAAATCTTGGCGAATCTTACTAATCTTTAATATGCCAACTATATATGTTTGGCGATATTTTCGTAAAAATATTCAAATTTCTAAGGATTTTATATAGTTTTTATAAAATTTTGGCGATTTTTAAGGTAAAATAATTTTATCCTATAGAATTTGGGCGAATCATTTTTAAAATAGCGAATCTCGTTTTTGGAAAAACCATGGAAAATTAACCCATGAGCGAAATTTAGCCCCTAAAATCATCTATGAATGGAAGACACCTCACACCTTAGAGATCAGGAATTTGATGGTCAGATGGATAGAGAAACCCCTTCAGACTTGGTAGCCACTATCATATGTATGAAGGGAAACAATGAGAGGCTCATGACAACTCATGTTGAGAAGGCATAACTAAATGCATTTCTACTATAGAGTTTTTTAGAGATTCAAAAGCACCTACAACAAGGCCCAACCACTAGTAATGTTGATTTACAACACTTAGATATGTTGAAAACCCTTTTGGATGCCCAAAAGTAGACTAAGCCGTAGAAATTGTTCATGCATTGAATATGTGGAGACATTACTTTCTCGGAAGATGGTTTGTCTTGATGACAGACCATTGTGGTTTAAAGCATTTGTTTGAACAACCAAGTTTTAACACTATATAGGCTAGGTGGATGGTATTTGTAACATCCAAGTTTTAACCCTTATGAACTATAATGTATTATGTAATTGTGACTTAGGTTGGTGAGACGGTAAAGTCGAAAAGGGGCTAGAGAGCCTAGGAAATGTAATACTTCAAATACATTAATACAATACACCATTGGATGCAAGACAAAGAAGGACAAAAGAGATAGGGTGCCATGATTCCATGAGAGAGGGGGCTTGAGGGGATAAATCTTTTCATTATTATTGTTATTGACCATAATTGATTTTATGGAGAAACATGGTTACATGGGATTCTTGGGGAAGGCCATGTGGTTCTTGGTTCTTGTGATTAGATAAAAATCCCTTGGGGGTCATTTTGGTGCACTTCTTCTCCCTGGTTTTTCTTCTTCTTCATTTTCCTTCACTTGGGATTAATTCGTGTGCACTTGGTTTGAGTGTAACACACCCACTACGGAATAATAATTTTTCGTCTTTTTCTTCGAGGAACAAAATCCTCGAGACTTGTATGGGGCCTAGTGCAGACCCTATATTTCCTTATCCTCCTCCAAATGACCACAAGCTGGCCTTAGTGCAAGATCCTTTCGCAACTCTGGAGTCGGGAATCCAGACTCTCGACTCCTCTTTCTCCAAATGCCGATACTGTTGTGGTGGGAAATCCCCCTACAGACTAGCAAATAGGGTAATATTATGCATGCAGATATGACCAAAAAAACCTACTTTCTACCTTCGTCCCTAGACCTAATCCCCATTTCTCTTCAGTGAATACGCGGTTAGACCAACATACCTTGTTCCGGATGGTTGATGTCGATCCTTCTTCATGCTTGCCTACTTGTTGGCAGCTCTCCTCCCAAGGCTGACCTGCATACAAAACAAGCAACAAACTACACATGCATTTTACCTATAGACTAATGCGTTAGAGATTCAAACATATATTTACTGAACTATGAAGAACTCATATAGTGGGACAGAAAAGCATTTCTTTATTATTAACTTTAATGAATCAACATACAATGTCGAGACCAGCCACTGCTCCGCGAATCCTGATCCTGGGCTCCTCTTCAAATGTCCTCCAACTTTTTTTCTTTGTATCTCTTCTTGCACAAGGATGGCTAAAGGGTTGGGACAATGGGAATATGCAATTGGGTAGAGTTTCTTTCCTCTTTTTCTCCTCTTCCAAATGGGACCACTAGCCCTTCTTTTATAGGCTAGAAGAATCTATGCATTTGGACGAACCCTCAGCCATGCATGGCCGGGAGTTTTAGTTAACTCACCCAAAGTTGTGTGTTCCGTCGGCAAATTTCCTTTTTCCATGCTTTTGTCAGTCCACTCGGCCTATTTTAGGTCAGATAGCATGTACATGCATGCAGTAATGTAGTAAGGCACGTGGGACCTTGTAAAAGAGGGTTTTTAAAGAGTTGTTCAGCAATGCTTTTGTCAAAGAAGGGATCTGAGATGGCCTGATGCCAGGTAAGCATATATGGTGCAAAATAGGTTTATAACAGATGCCCCCTAATGTGTGAGGTCAGAAGAGAATATGATGGTCGAAATACATTACCAATCTTTATGGATGTGTCGAACAAGTGAGCCCAGGGACCAGGAACTGGGAGGCATCGTCTACAAAATAACAAATGTCTCACCGAGGTGGGCATACCCATGCTCAAGAGAAAATAGAATCATGGATACCAATCAAATACACTGTAGATCCATGTCAAATAACTATATAAAGTGTAGCCGCAAACAATACACAGTGGAGCTACATCTCGAAATCAAAAAGATATACATATAGAGTATCCATCTTCTAGAAGTTGATATGGCATGATGGCTAGAGATGAGATCTTCAGAGCTCGAGAAACAACTTCAAAATCTTCAAAACTCAAGTTAGGAGTGTAATATGAGTGTACAACTTTACTACCCAGAGGTATTCGACGACTCGTCGGTCATGGACTAGATAAGCTTGATGATTAGACTGAAGGCTTCATTGATTTCGAACAAGGACTTGATTGGATATTCAGGATGGCTGGGTATGAGGGCAAGAGAAAAATTGTAGAGGGGCTGACTCGGGCTTGGTAGAAACATCCCTTGGAAAACAACATGACAAATGATGAGACTTAGGCAGCATGGCATTAATCATAAGTTTACGAAGCAGGAGGCAACACAAACTCTCCATATGTTTGGAAGAATAACCAAACGGAAGAGGACACAACTCTACGTAGTGAGAACAGCTTCCTAAGGTCATACTACATCCCAAATCTTGACGAACAAACAGATAGATGTGCTTTATCCAAGGGCGAATCATTATGCTTCCAATAAAGAAAATACTTTTCCCTTCCTCTTTTTGGGGTACATTTGATTTTTTTTGTCTTTTTCAATGATTTTGGAAAAAGAATAAAGGAATGTTATGTTACAATGGAGGAATGAGTGCTACAAACATACAAGCTCAAGGCACAAGGACAAGACTGATGTTCAAAATAATGATACTCGGGAAAAATCCTTCGAGGGCCAAGGGTGTTAAAACGCAGAAGCAAACTGTTACAAGGTTGGCATATAAGATATGCAAACACAGTTAAAAAAACACACAATGGTAACATCCTTTGATGTAAGTTTAACAAGCCCAGAGAAGGTGATCTCGATGGATTTTCATATTTAGAGAGTCTGAAAAATCATAAAAAGAGACTCCATTGGGGTAATTTTTTGGAAGATAGTCTAGTCAGTTCAAAAAAGGGGTAAACTAGCACCGACAAGATGTCTATTCAAAACCATTTTAACGAGTGTGATAAGGACAAGATCACTCGGCCATTTTTTCATTTTTAAGCAGTCTGAAAAAAGCTTAACTATGGACTCCATCAGGAATGTTCTTCTGGACCAGTTTAACGAGTGTGAAAGAATAAGGTCACTCGACGATCTTTTCAATTTTAGGGAGTCTGAAAAGAGCTTAACTATGGACTCCGTAGGGGTTCCTTCTTCGTAAGTTTAGTCCCTCAGGCCCAAAAAGGGATAAAATTATACCTGAGAGTAATCTTCTAGAGAACTAAAGTTCCATAGAGTATACCTTTGTTCGTACAGTTGACCATCTGGACTGAAAAAGGCGTAAACTACCGCCAGACAAATGTGACTTCAAATTTTAGTTTAACAAGCATGAAAGGCCACAAGATCGCGCGGTAATGTTTTCATGTTTATAGGGGCTGAAAAGTGCTTAAAAGAAGATCCATTATTTTTTGGGAGTCCTGAGGGTGAGGTCAAGAGTGAAGAAGAATTATGAAAATGAGGCTCAAACTCGTATTCAGGAAAAACTACAAGGACTCCCGAGCCTACGGTGATTAAAGATAACATAGATACCATAATGAAACCAGGATCTACCTAGGGAATCCATATTCCGGTAAGCTCTACCACCAAATCATGACACTTCTAAAGCAACTATGATGGTTCCATGTCACAACTTGATGGGATCGATCCTATGGAAAAGGAAAAAGAAAATGAGATACAAAACTCATGGTAGAATCCTAATCTATATGCTCAAGTTTGATCCTAGGAAAAAAATTTCATGGACCATTAAAAATTGCTCAAAACTCCAAAAAAATGTCCCAATACCTGATCATATCCCTCCTATCCAACTCCTGAATCACTATAAATGGTTTTTGGTATAAAGAAAATGATAAGGGAGGCCAAAAAAGTGACAAAAAGAGGCCAAAAAGTTGATAAATAGAAGTTGGCAGCTCATTATGACCATTGCTAATTTGGAAATTGACTCTGGAGCCAAAAGACCCCTTTTGTCAAAAGAGGTGATTCTGGGAGCTACAGTAGACGAAACAAACTTCTGTCTAGACCAAGTAAGTACAAACTCCCTTATCTTGCATTTTAAGTCTTTATTTTTGCATTGGGTTTCATTTTTTAGGGGGTCTTCGACCTTTAAAAGGTCGACCCTAGGTCCACGCGGGCTATCTCAGGATAGGCCGCGTGTACATTTGGGCAGAGTAAACTTTGCACGCATGTACACGTGACTGTCACCATTACAACACACATGGACCCCCTTATTGAATGAAAAAAGGCTTAAAAAGCAAGGGTTAACCCTCCTGGACCTTGGTGTTTTGTAGGATGTATGTCCATTGGAGAGAAAGAGAGCATGAAGAGGTGAATGAGTTGGTCGGGGAAGAAACCAATGCTATGGCTACTTTGATGCAAAATGGGTTACTAAAGTTTTTCTTATGTCCTTTTATGCAGGCACAACCTAGGCTACTGAATGCCTTGGTTGACTACTGGAATTCGGATGTAGAGGCATTCATGTTAGAGGGGCAGTCACTGGTGCCCACAACTGTGGAAATTTACTTTTTGGCTCGCCTCTCCAAGAGAGGGGAACCAGTCAACTTCCGAAATTTTCCTTCGGGGCCGCATAACATAGAGGAATTGATAGGTCTATACTGTGCAGATGATACAGACCACTCGAGCACGTAGGTTCCCATAAGAAAGATCACTAACCTATCACTACAGGTGATAGTATTGCCTATTGGGTGAATTACGGGTTCTGCGGCTCTACATCAGGCGTCCTGTGCATAGATGAACTGTGCAGTCCAGTGCTTAAATGCACAACTTTTTGATTGGAGTACCACATTGCTTGAATGTATGAAAAGGCAGCTGACAGATTGTCATTTGCGGACACATAGGAACTTCGGGTTCGAGACCATTCTGTGTTCGTTCTTTTTTGAGAGAGTTTCGAGTTTTAGTCCTTGATTAGTGGTACGAGAACATCAAGCCTCTCTTCCTGTTGTGTGTAGATGGGCAGTATTACTACCGCGACATGGTGGCGGAAGGACCAATGAGTCCTTCGATGATGACTTCTTCGCGTGGTTGTCACGACAGATCCTAGTTATAGAGGATTACCCTTATGTCAGGATTGATTTCTTGAGAGATCCTGAGATACTAGTACCTCCTGGTGAGGAGCGAGGGGAGATGGGTAAGTCTCCACCTTTGTATTTTTTTGTGTGTGTTTAAACATATGTAATTTTTATGTTCTTTTGTTATATATATCATTTTTTTGTTATACTAGAGTATTTGACGGATATGTGTTCATTGTGTGTAGATGTGGGATTAGTGCGACCGACTGACTATCCAAGGAACAGACATCGTCCTCGGCCAGGGGCCGCACCTGTCGCCGCAGGGGGACCAACAGTAGCAGGAGATCTTCCAACCGGGGAGGCTGAGAGGTTATTGAGATGAGTCGAGTGAAACTTTACTGCGCTCATTCACACGGTCCCGATGGCAGAGATTGAGGATCTACCACCATCTATGCAGCCTCATGTAGTGGGGGCACCACGAACCTAGGTCCGGTTGTTTCAGCGTTTAGCCAATGCTATGGATCGGTATAACAAGGCCCACAGGCCCTGACCTTAGCTAGACATTTTTACGTGCCACGAGCACTACTTGTATATATTGTTTGAGGGCATAAGCCCCGTGACTCGTGATTGGTCATATTTTTTAGGTGCTTGCGTCCATCTATGTACTCTGGTTACTTTATGATATTATATATGGTTTTTTTTTGTCTTTTGTGTCTTATGGATCATGTATGCAAAAAATATATTTACATGTTTATGTGAATGTTCTTTCATATGTGTGCGAGGTGCCAATCTAAAATTTGATTAGCTAGAGTATCTGCAACTTGGTTTAATCTCCTAGGAACATGAAAATATGTAATATAATCAAAGTTTCATTCTAAGAGATGTACCCTAAGGAATCGTCGGTGTAAAGTTGGATCATGGACCCGGTATACTTTGTTTAACTGAGACACAACCAGTTGAGCGTCGAGATAGACCCATAGATACCCAATGAAAAAGAGTCACAAAGCAACTCAATAACTGCATTATACTTGGCGACATTATTTGTGGTGTCACCTAAGAATATACCTCAGGAAGATAATAACTGGCCTTGAGGTGTAAATATTACCCAAGCTATGGAGGCAAGCCTCTAAGTGTGCCGACTAGCACCATTTGCATACCCAATGAACACCCATGATACATGGAAGTCGGTACATACATGAATCATGCCTTGTTTTTTATTGCCCGGCATGGGGTTTAACACCCATTGGGTCAAATGGATAGGATAGATAAACCCAGATTTTAGCAATTTCTCAACCTCAACCTTAATGGCTGCTACCTTCTTAGGATTAACTGGACGAAGCTTCTTCCAAACAGGCTTGGAATCAGGATACATTGTGATTTCATGTTCAACTATTTTTGGATCGATACCTGGCATTTCCTCATAAGACCAGGAAAAAATGTCGCGAAATTCTTTGAAAAGATCTGTATAGAGTTGAATCTCTCCGAGGGAGCAGTCAGCTCCTACGAAAACATTCTCCACGACGCCAGGGTTTCAGGAGATATTGATCGGTATGGTTTCAGCGATGGTTGCCATATTACCCTCAGCATAAACTTCATGGGTAGCTAAGAGATTAATATGACAAGACTGATCTCCCATCATGGTGAATTCTCATGCTTCGATTCGGCTTAACTCTGGGAGGAAGTATGATCTGTGATGAAGATCTTCCCATGGTTTGTCCATACTAGTCATTGCTTCAATTATTGCTTCGTCAAAGGGCAATACCAAGTCTAACGAATCCATGCCAGCGAGAAAACCCTGAGCCCAAATAGGCTCTAGAAGTGGATCAAAATCTTGTGCAGGAGTTGGATTAGTGTTAGTTGAAGCTTGTTGGACTAACGAGTATGCTACTTCAGCTGGGGAAAAGGGCATGGACATGCCTGAGTACCCTGTCCCATCCATCGTGGCCGATGGGGAAGGAAGTATCCATGGATCGTCGAAGTAAGTCATGAAGAATGGCGAAACTTGAAAAATCTCAACCTTATGGTGATTGGATATAAACTTAATATCACCTTGCAGGGGTGGGTAATAGAAGGTACCCATCAAAGATGGGCACAAACCAACCCCTATGTTGACAACACCTAGTTGAGGATTATCAATCATCGGGACCGTGGATGCCCCCAATGTGGGGTCGAGTCTAGAGAAAGACAATTGATCGATGGTCACAATCCAACCTTCATGTGGAAACAACAAGACCTAGAAAATTGTAGCAACCACAACTTGCATGGCATAATTCCAACTCCTTCCTAACAAAATATTATAGTTGAGGGGGGCATCGACTACCTCTACTTCAACACACATAGTCTTCCCTCCTAACTGCATGGGAAAAGAAGGAAGGATACCATGTGGTCAGAATGAATGACCATCGAAAGCGGTGAGGAGAGTAGGTGACGAAGACAAAACGGGTTGGCCAACGAAGTTCCAACATGCCAACGACATAACACATGTCGAGGCGCCCTCATCAACCATCGTGCGGAAGATATTTCGAGTAAAAGTTTTCGTGGGTTAAGCCACTACTATCTAAAACGCTATGTGGTAAGGCATACGAGGTTTTAAGTCAGTTGTATCCAGCATGATTGTACCCAGATTACAAGTCTTGGTAGATCCTAAATCAGTTAACAAGGCTTTCCTCTGGGAAGGGAAACTTTGGAGGACCTCTAAAGTGGACATCACACAAGGGGTTTGTGATAAATATTCCACGATAGAATAGTTCTGGGCAGCCCTTGCATTTGGGTTGTGAGAGGCTTTTTTGAACGCACCTTTGGGGATGTGTGTCATTGTTTCACCCAATGTCTTCTCAATCTGTAGAGAAAGAGATGGGAGTTCGGCTTCTTTTCCCTTCTCAGAAGTTCTTGGTTTACTATATTCATGCGCTCTAGTCGATATAAAAGCATCACCCTTCACCATATATACATTCATGGATGTGGGGTTGTTCATAGATGGACACGGTCCTTGGCTTCCCCTTTCCATGCTTGGAGAGGCCTATGTTAGATTTTGCCCATGTTGGAATGGATTGGTTAACACAACAGGCTATTGTTGTGTCACAAACATTTGGGCCTCTGGAAGTCGGGGACAAAGGTGGGTTGGGTGGTCTTACATGCATAGGTTGCATGGAAACCTTGCCTTCCGTTTTTCAGTATTTCCCTCGCCAGCATTATCAGTGGGTTTCTTATCCCCCTTACCCTTCTTTCGTTGTTTTTTCTTTCCTTCAGGCTGCTGGGTGGCCTTTGGATTAGTCGATTGTACTGTGTGTAAATCCAAAGTTGGTAGGGGGAGAAGCCAAAGACGTAGGTTGGCTGGACGTTGTGTGTTGTATAGACAATTGTTGCAACTGAGTCATTAGTTGCTCAGCGGGCTTTGTTTGCGCTGAACCGAAAATACCATCGGCATGTGGTCCAACTCTCTGTCTTTTTTTATCAAGTATTGAGCGTGCTGCATATGGAAATATCTCATATAATAAACCAGACTGAGAATATATTAGATCAAGTTGTTGAGCTCTCATGATGACGTCTTCTTCATAAACTCCTGACATCGCAATGTCCTTGGACAACTTTGGGACCAAAGACTTGAGAAACAACTCGAGCAGGAATGCTGGTGGGACTGGTACCTTAATTAAACTCTTTTTGCGTCTCCATTCTCGAATGTGACCAGAGATATGTTCTGCTTTAGTTTGTGAGAAATTGGCCAACAATTCGATGCCAATGTCATATCTCACAGGCAACTGGAAATGGTTTAGGAAATCCATCGCTAGTTCACCGAAGGAAGAGTATCTTAAGTGGTTGAGCTCAATGTACCATTTCACGACACTCCCAATGAGAGTACATTGAAATAATCACAACTGTATGAAATCGTCTTTCAATGAGTTAGATGAGCACCAAAGATGGAAGGTAGTCACATGATCTCCTGGATCTTCATTAGGCTTGGCTTCGAAATTTGGGATGTCTGAAGGCAACTTCATTGGCATAGGAGGCCAATGCGGATAATGATAGATAGGTTTATATTATGCATGCAGATATGACCAAAAGAAACCTACTTTCTACCTTCATCCCCGGGTAAGCATGTATGGTGAAAATTAGGGTTATAATAGATACCCGAGATGCAATAAGTCAACAATGGGTTGACTCTTTCCCAAGCAACATGTGTCCATCACCCGTCACCTGTTCCCACTTTTCTCTGAGCGCTTGTCGTTACACCACCTGTCAACCACACGTTCCCCACTTATGGATGGGTTAAGTGTTTACACAAGCCCCTGGCACTCGGCACTTTGCAACTTCTATAATTGAAAAGAAACTCTCTCAAGTTATGAACCCCTGATAGGTGATACCCACGAAGGTTATGATCCAACGGTCCTCCTGTGCCTTGGATCCAACGGTCACAATCACATTGCAATCTCACGAATTGTGAGTTCATGCAGTCCTACCCTTGACCACTCCAAGTCATGAGTCAACGAAATGCTACTCTCCTGCCTATACAAAGGCTAAGATCGACGATCAATAGGGCTCTGTTAGATCCTTGGATCTATGGTCCCGATTCCTTCGCTACTTGCGAAGGTTGAAAGGGGTCGAGGCATTAACACCTACGTTCCTTCCTCTAATATAATGGTTGTGACAGACCTAAGACCCCTCGAAAGGATCTCATCCATTCATCTAACAAATGAAAGGGTACTCTCCTTCATTCTTTGAAACTCGCTATCCTTCCTGAGCTTTGTCAGCTATGAAATACTTGAGAGCTTTTCACTCTGTCTCCTAGACTTGACTCTTAGAAGAGTCTTTAGTACAACTATTCATCAAGGGGTTCTGGGGTTCTATTTTATCGCAGAGGTCCTATGCATATCGGCACTACCTCTCATGATATTAACAAACTTTGTCCTCCAAGGGACTCAAATTGACTAGGTGAGTAAACCATCATACATGTGGCTACACCTAAGGTCAACGAGCTCACAGTTTGTGGCTCTAGCTTAAGTTGCTATAGAACTACAGAATTTATGAGAACAAGTCATGTCTGGCCCATATAATTCCTTACTTGCCTAATTATACAACCAAGTAGAAATAGAAGGGTTACATTATATCCATTAGGCATTCATTCACATTCCTGAAAGCATGCACAGTATAACCAATTCATACACAGTCACAACTAAGTTACATAGGGTAGGAAATTGCTTATCTATTACTAGTTGCCACCAACCAACTGACTGTGGGTTTTCATCCTTCCACCTGACCATAGGCTTAGAGGCATTCATTCTTAGCACTCTAGACACCCCTGTGCCAAGCCATGATATCACCAAGGAATTCTCACAGTTCTCGAGGGTTCTCTCTCTGTTTTGGCTTCTGTTCAGGTCCTATTTTCTGCAACTCAGAGCTTTCTCACTTGGTTGTGGCCTCGGTGAGGTTTCTCATATGCTCTTCGACATCAATCTTGCGACCTTCTATTCGTGATTCGTTGGAGAGCTTCACCCCCATCTGGTGCCTCCTCTTCCCGTGTGTGTGTCCCTCTTACTTGGGAAGGTTTTTTCCGACCTATCTAGTTCCTTCTGTTAGAAGGAAGCTCATGTCTGCAAGTCCCTGTGGTACTTCGGACTGACAACCCATGTTTCCATTCATGGGGGTGGTTGGTGATTCAACCACTGGTCCTTTTTTCATTGACTGATTTTATTTCCTTCGGATTCAAAGGAGGCTTGTCATTCTTATCAAGGGAGATTTGGGGTTATTTGATACATGAACCCTCTCTTATATTTTTCACATTCTTCCTCTAGTGATACCATGGCCAATACTTTCAAGGCTTCACCCCCATAGTCAGTTATTGGCAACTCAAACAGTAATACATTTACATTTTCCTCATGCATTAGCATGGTAATTCCTACTTTATGATTAATTACAAATTGGGGGAAATAGGGTGTTACAATTCCCTCCCCCTTAAAGAAACAATGTCCTCGGTGTTCTTTCTCAAAAACATATGTCATGGCTTTCTCATTTAGCCACTTTAGAAGTCTTGACCTTCATGCTCGTTCAGGTCCTTTTTCAGGATCTGAGTCTTCATCATCTACCTTCAATAATTCTTGGACACAAGCATATTAACCATAATTTTGTGTGAAAACATCTTACTATTGTTCAAAATTCAAAAAGGAAAAATTTCATATTCTAACACAATACTTATCTGTGTAGTTTGTGGATCTATATCCACATGGTAGTTTTGTTATCCATGTTCATCACTTTCCTTGACGTACCCATTGGGTGCATGATTCCAATTCAATATTTCACAAGAGCTATCATGATTTCATTTTCCTTTCTAAGGTTTTTCCGCACGGGAAACTACCCACTATGTGCATGATCCCAATAGTTTACAAGAATTGATAAGAGATCCTCTTCCTTGTAGTCACTCATCCTCCAGGCCCAGGCTCAAGCATCCCCTTCACTGTTATACAGTCCCTCAGGTGATCCATCTTGCCTTGCTGGGGTTTTCTCACACAGGAAAATTTAAGAGACTCTATCGAGTCTTAGAGTCGAGGCGTCCCTCCGGCTTGTGTTACCTCAACATAATTTATTTCAGGTGATCATGACTTATCACATGGTTCTCATGGCTCAGTAGTAGCCCTTTTTCATCATCTTCAGCTTTGAAAGCCTTCATCTTTTTCTTTCTGGACATGTCTTTTCTTTCCACCTGTATCAAAGGTATATAAAACTCATGAGACATCATTATAAATTTTAACTTTAAAAATTTTATTACAAATCGGTCACCCACGGATTTTCCAATCTCATGACTTGTTTTCATATTTGTTCCACACAGGAACTAGATTCATAATTATGGGAATTTTCTTCCCATAACGGTTTGGCTCAGTAGGCAATTGGCCTTCCTTATGGGATTACAATGCTGCCATATCCAATATCCTTTTACTTCCTGCACTTTCCACTTCAATTGGCCAAACAACTTGTTATATTTTCCATGCATATACATTTTATTGCACCTTTACAACATCGTCACAACCATTTCAAAATTGTGCATACTTAACAATTAAATTACTTTCTCAAAAAGGGAAATACCATTTGGCTCAGCAGGCAATCAATCTTCCTTATGGACTTACAACACTGCCATATCCAAGACCCCTTTGCTTCCTACAATTCATTCTTTACACAACCAAACAATTGTTAGTTTCATCTCAACATACCAAACTTTTCAAAACGTAGTTCAAAATTTAAAAAGGGCAATTATGCAAATGTCCATGGCCACATTCATACTCAATACATTCTTGCATTGTTTTTCAAGTTTGTCACACTTTATGAACGGTTCTTGGCCATGGGGTGTTGGAAGTTAACCAACCTTTTCCTCATATGGTTTATTCATTTTCTTTCATTCTTACAGTAGGACCATACTGCCTACTATAGGCTGATCACGATCCCAAATCAATACACATGAACTCAAAATTTTCACATGAATGCCTTTACGCATTCCTTGATTGTCAATGCATTTATGCATTTCAATTCATGAATTCTTCCAATGGTTATAAACAATGTTTACTACCAGAGGTTCATACCTCCATTATTCAGGTTCTTCATCCTGAGTCATACCTTACTTGGGTATCCAAGGCATACAAATTCCTTTCAAGTTTATGCATAACACTAAGACAATAAAATATTTCAGAAGGGGTTCCTACCAAATCCCTTCATACCTTGTGCCACATAGGCACGAATATCTTTATACCGGTTCTTGGTTGCTAGCACTCTCTCTCTAATATTATCCCATCAGTGGTGCTCCATGGGGACTTTTAAAGTCCCTCCAATAATTGTTCCACAAGAACCTTCTCATAGTCATCCTTTGATTGAGGTTTCTCATCATTGGCAACTAACTTCCTCAATAGCTCCAATTCATTTCTATAGACAACATGCATCATCATAGCCATAATTACATTAGTCGTAATATTAAACCGGATGCATGTATCATAACGTTCAAACTCATAAACATCCTCAAATGTTTCCATAAGTGCAACACAAACAAATTTTGATTGTATCTTCGGCAGTACAATCCTTATTACTTAGGGTGTCAATACCTTTTCATTCATCAATGTACTAGCTTTCTCATCCCATAGAAAATGTAATGCACAGCAAGGAAAGAATTGAGGGCTCTCCCCTTCTTCAAATTCTTTCTACATCGCCTGGGGATTTTCAGCCCAGTCGAGTTATCTCTAAGGTCTCACTACCTTTTCTTAATCACATCTTAAACCAAGCCTCATCAGTTAAATGTACTCATTTATTCATTTAATCATACTGGGGATTTACTTTCCTCTTACCAACTATACCGGTTTCCACAACTGCTCTTTTTCTGAGCAGCCTTGGTTAGGCCTCACCCTAACCCTTTTTTGGGATACTGCAACATGCTTTAATAGCAACTCTTTGCTCATCATGAATCATGAACATGTGCATCCCACACACTTCCATTCAGTTATCAGAATGGTCAATATTTAGTTGTTAGTCTTCTATTAATTGCATGATTCTTTCAAAATGTAATCCATGATTCTTATATATATGGACAGGCCTTGGAGCCCATTGTCCAACCTTCAACAATTATTAGGGTTGTGACTCTATCCTTCTGACAAATTCCTTACACAGTTCCTCCACCGGGAACTCCTTCGGCATGCAACTTCCTTGTTGCATATCCATCACTATTTGTGACGGCCTCAGCCTTGAGTTAGTTTTGGCTTCTTCTTTTTTTAAATATTCCTCTTAAGGACTATAAACATGCATATTTACTGTTAATATTAGTCAATTCAAATTCATTCACAATCCTTCTCATGTGATGCTCAAAGGTGTAATCATTTGTCTCTTATTATGACAAGAGAGCATCTTTGTTCATTTACCCTTTCATCTAATTATATTGGCACTTCCTGAGGAAATGGAATACATTCCCCTCAGGCTATTATTTGGAACAGAACTTCCATGACTCCCCAGAATGGAGTCAGCTATGCCTCCATAGTATTCCTTCAATCTTGGCAAAAGCAATGCTTGCTTTGTATTTCGCTCATCGGGAAAACCCATATCGTGCCTATAACTATACTCTTACATCATACGTGTGCACTACTTTGCACGTTTAGTATCATTCATACCTTACTAGTATTAATATCAGGCTTCCTATTATGAAGCTTCACACTGCATTCAACTCATGTGTATTCATCATACTAGCTCACGACTTCTCCTCATGCGACCACCGATGGTGACCACGATCCGAACTAAAAGGTGCTTCATGTTTCGCAATTTTGGGATTCATGTTGCAAGGAACTCTGGTTCTTCGATCCCCGAAATCTGAAAACCTGAAAGACCAAAGCTAAGGTTTTCTCGGATCTTTGATTCACATGACCCTTCGCTCGGTACTTGGGGTCAACTCCTAGACATGCGTCGGGATCCCGTGTTTCGGTGAATCCCCAGACAACGCTCCACCGTTTCCCAAAACTTATGATCCACGAGGGTCCGACAACCTATATCCCATGGTCCAGATCTCTCTAGCAATCAACGGTCCTGACCAAATCCTAGCTTTCCACCTTTTGGGACTCTGGCAGAGTCTTCACCCCTTAACTCCTAATTTCCGAAATTGTGAAATTCTCTTCTAAACGATCAATGGTCCAGATCGCTCCTTGATCAACAACTATGATCTTTTCGCGAATTTCTCATTGCTTCTTCCAAGCCCTTTGGTTCTGCGAAATTTCGGTATCTCCTCGCAAATAACCAGTGCACTACTTCTCTGAGATCGAACAACTTGAAGAATTTCAGTTCTTTTTGAATGGATCTTGACTCTCGATCCTATCCAATCTTTAAAACTCTTTTCTGAAGGATTTCTCCTGCTCAATCCTCCATACTTGTTCTTTCTTCAAACTTTAGTTCTCTATGCTTCACCTTTGAACGCTTCAACTCTTCGAAACTTAGAAACTTTTTCTAAGTGTTTCCTATCAAGACTTAAAACCACTACTCCTCCTGGTATACTTCACATTCAACCTCCGAAGTTTTCAAATTTTAACACAAGCTTGATTCTATACGCATGTTTGGCATACCAAATTTCCCCGCTATCTCTTCTGAAATTTTAAGTTACTTACAGGACTAATCTCATAGTCATAACTCATATGGATTTTACCCTCTCTTTATGGGAACAACCAACAAGGGTCACTCTTGGGAATTAGCAACAGTCCCAAAGGACTCCTCTTAATCTTTCTTAAACAGATTATCCTTGTTGTCGATTCTAACCATTACAGGTTAGGTAATCTGACCCTATATATTTTCATCAGTCCTCTCAATCATGAGGAGTTATATGCTCAGGGTTTAGTCTTTTAATAATGTAGTAATTATAAATTTTTAAGGATCCTACCAGTCCTTACCAGATTTCCTAAATCATGAAGGAGTTCTTCATTTGGATCTTAAGTTCTTACCTAACTAGCCATCTTAATTGCAAGAGACTCTCCTTGCTTTAGTAGGTAGCCATCGTCACACTATAACAGAAAAACTCAGTTCATGTCCCTTGTCTGGCTCGTGCATCTTCATAGCACAATTCATTCCACCTCTGTTATTCACACTGAGGTCTTATCAGTAATACTGATCAGTGCATTCCTACTCCTATAAGAGTAGTTACCATTTTAACAAAGGGGTTAAAGAAATTCCCAATTTACAGTTTCATTTTGCGGTCCTTCTTCTTAAAAAAAAATGCAGATAGCAATGTCTCTTTTCATAGCTTGTACATGAGCCCAAGTAGGCCAAGTGTTTTAACCATGCTCTGATACCAATTTGTAACAAACCCACTACGACATAATGAATTTTTCATCTTTTTCTTTGAGGAACAGAATCCTTGAGACTTTTATGGGGCCTAGCGCAGACCCTCTCTTTCCTTATCCTCCTCCAAATGACCACAAGTTGGCCTTAGCACAAGTGCCTTTTGCAACTCACGATTTCAGAATCCAGACTCTCGACTCCTCTTTCTCCAAATGCTGATACCCGAGATGTGATAAGACAACAATGGGTTGACTCCTTCCCAGGAGACATGTGTCCATCACCCGTCACCTATTCCCACTTTTCTCTGAGTGCTTGTCATTATGCCACCTGTCAACCACGCGGTCCCCACTTATGGATGGGTTAAGTGTTTACACGATCCCTCGACACTTGGCACTTCACGACTTCTATAATTGAAAAGAAACTCTCTCAAGTTCTGAACCCCCTATAGGCGATACCCACGAAGGTTCTGATCCAATGGTCCTCCCGTGCCTTGGATCCAACAGTCACGATCATGTCAGGATATCGTGAATCATGATTTCATGTGGTCCTACCCTTGACCACTCCAAGTCGTGAGTCAACAAAATTCTACTCTCCTGCCTATACAAAGGCTAAGATCGATGGTCAATAGGGCTCCGTCATATCCTTGGATCTACAGTCCTGAATCCTTCGCTACTTGTGAAGGTTGAAAGGGGTCGAGGCATTAACACCTACATTCCTTCCTCCAATATAAAGATCATGAAATACCTCAGATCCCCCGAAAGGATCTCATCCATTCATCAAAAAAATGAAAGGGTACTCTCCTTCGGTCTTTGAAACTCGCTATCCTTCCTGAGCTTTGTTAGCTATGAAAGACTTGAGAGCTTTGCGCTCTGTCTCTTGGACTTGACTCTTAGAAGAGTCTTTAGTACAACTATTCATCAAGGGGTTCTGGGGTTCTATTTGATCGCAGAGGGCCTGTGCATATCGACACTACCTCTCATGATCCTAACAAACTTCGTCCTCCAAGGGACGCAGAATGACTAGGTGAGTAAACCATCATAAATGCAGCTACACCTAAGGTCGACGAGCTCACAGTTCGTGGCTCTAGCTTAAGTCACTACAGAACTCCATAATTTATGAGAACAAGTCATGTTCAACCCATATAATTCCTTACTTGTCTAATTATACAACCAAGTAGAAATAGAAGGGTTACAGTATATCCATTAAGCATTCATTCACATTCCTAAAAGCATGCATAGTATAACCAATTCATACACAGTCACAGCTAAGTTACACAGGGTAGGAAATCACTTATCTATTACAGGTTGTCGCCAACCAACTGACTGTGGGTTTTTGTCTTTCCACCTGACCATAGGCTCAGAGGCATTCATTCTTATCACTCTGGCCACCCACATGCCAAGCCATGATATCACTAGGGAATTCTAACAGTTCTCGAGGGTTCCTCTCTATTTCGGCTTCTATTCGAGTCCTATTTTATACAACTCGGAGCTTTCTCACTCAGTTGTGGCCTCAATGAGGTTTCTCAGATGCTCTTTGGCATCAAGCTCATGGCCTTTTGTTCGTGATTCATTGGAATGCTTCGCCCTCGTCTGGTGCCTCCTCTTCCTGTGTGTGTGTGTCTCTTACTTGGGAAGGTTTTTGTCGACCTATCCGATTCCTTCTGTTAGAAGGAAGCTCAGGTTTTCAAGTCCTTGTGGTACTTTGGACTGACAACCCATGTTTCCATTCATGGGGGTGGTTGGTGATTCAACCACCAATCCTTTCTTCATTGACTGATTTTATTTCCTTGGGATTCAAAGGAGGCTTGTCATCCTTATTAAGGGAGATTTGGGGTTATTTGATACATGAACCCTCTCTTATATTTTTCACATTCTTCCTCTGGTGATACCATGGCTATTGCTTTCAAGGCTTCACCCCCATAGTCAGTTATTGGCAACTCAAACAATAATACATTTACATTTTCCTCATGCTTTAGCATGGTAATTCCTACTTTATGATTAATTACAAATTGGGGGAAACAGGGTGTTACATTGACCATGGATATGAATGGTTGCATGAGGATGGATCTGGGTGAAGTTTAGGGGTTGTTCTTCCCTGTTGTTCATATTCCTCCCCTGGTTAGTTTTGTTACCTTATTACCTTGTTCTTCTTTCCTCTTCACTCACTATTGCTAGTTCATATGATCTTGGGCTAAGAGTGGAAAGAGATGGTAGGAAGAGGAGATTCATTGATGAATGGCTATAATAATTAATGATCATTCCAGAAGGGAATGGATTCCTGTGTGCATGAGCTTGATGGTAGTTCAGATAGAAATGTCCATAGTTGCGAGTCCTGAGATTTCTAGTAGGGAGATTATTAACCCGAAGCATTGGAGCCTTGGAAAGAGATGGACAACCTAAGAGACTGTGTGGAAGATAAGAGGGTGCATTCTCTTGGTGTTGTGTAGGCTTGGTAGAAGAGAGTTGGTGTACTTTGGGCCGTTGTGAGTGATGAAAGGCCCATGATAGCTTGAGTGTTGAGAGGCCTGTTACTTATGTGACTGATGAAAGTTCAGATAAAACTATCCACAACTAAGAATCATTAGAGTTTCCAGTAAGGAGATTTATTGACCAATAACACTAAAGACCTGGAGAGAAATGGGATAGTTTGAGGGACTGCATGGTAGATAAGGGTATCCATTTCTTTGGGTGGTGTAGGCTGAGGGGGAAAGAGAGCTGGAAATTTGGGTTTCGTTGTGAGGTTGGGAAACCTTAGAGCTAGTTAGCCAACTCTTGTGTGTTTTAGATTTGGTCCAGGACCCATCCTTGTGGATTCATAGCCCTGGATCGGGAGTGACTTTTTTTTCAGGGTAAATGAACAACAATGTCTATGGTTGAGAGGAACATCCTTGGTCTGCAGCCAGTTGGTGAATGTTTACTTGAAAGATAAGTGTTCTCTGTGTAATGTTTATTTTCACTGTGTATTTAATTATCTTTGAGATATGTATTTACAATGTACCTTTCTGCTCGTTATTTATCATTCATGGCACATTGTTTATTTATTTTATGTTGTAGCATGAATCCTGTCTTATGCATGTGATTTTCATGCCTCTAACAGTGTTGAGAAGTCCTTTGAATTTGAGATAAGTTCATATAATTGAACCTTGGGGTTGCAGCGTGGCTCTCCTGCAGGTGGTTGGGTGTGTTGTAGTCTGTTGAAGTAGCGTAGTATGACCTTTGAGTGGTTGGGTACATTACAGATTGGTATCAGAGCTACTGGTTGAAACATCGAGTTGGTATGGTCTGATATCTATTGGTCAGAGTCTCGTGGTTGAGATCGATTTATGACCTTGAAGTAAAAAATCTTAGGAGGAATGGCATTGTAGAGTCTCCGCAGAAGCCAGAGTGTTAGAGATCATTGAAAGGGATTGTGGGATCGTGACCATCCCTTTCGAATTCGGGAGCGATCGCCATCGAGGGATCAAGGGAGATATGGATTGTTGTATAGGAGGGTCGGTGAGTAGGAGTCATCCGATGAAGGAAAAAATAGAAGTTGGGAAAGTTTAATTCCCAGCTGTCAGATCTAGATTGTTGGTCATCATTCATCGATTGAGGCCAAGTACAAAAGGTAATACTTGTCACTTTGGCGATCTTGGTAAGCAGGAAAATCCTGAACTACCGAAGAGCGGAGTTGCAAAGTCTCATTAACTGTCCAATTCGATGGAAGGTGCAAGGAGATATTCCTCGTTGATCATGGTCAACCTACATTGACCACCTCGATAGTATGTGACTCCAGGATTTTTTAACTTTGTTGAGATGTTACATCCCGGAGCCCTGGAGATCCAAAGTTCCATAATTCCTGTCGACCGTTAGATCAAGGGAAGGACTTTAGGAGTATTTCAAGCCATCAATATAGCAATGGTACAGGGGTAGCAAGATTCAAACTTTGAAACTTTGCCAGTCCGATGATTACTAAGTATGTTGTAGAGAAAAACCCCGAAGCGTCGAAGCCTCGAAGTGTTGAATTCACGAAGTCTAAATTCATGAGGTCATGTGGACCATCAGATCTAGAGCAGTGATTGTGGATCATTCATGCAGTTGATGATGTGGCATATTCCACATGGTAGGGGTGTCATCTGGGGACATGTGTCACCTGGATTTGGTACCTTTTGGACCCTGATCTATTCATTTTTAGTGACAAGTGGCACATGTTCCACGGGTCCACGTCATCCTAGGTGACATTAGTGTGCCATGGAATCTATGGGAGTATGTGACTCGGGGGGATTCTAGGTTTCTACTAATGAAAAGTGTCAAATCCTGAAGTCACAAAGGCACATAGATTGTCAATCTAAGTTTCCTTCAAGACCTTTCTTGACCGTTGGATCAAGTATAGGTAAGTACTTTGAAGGAATTTCATTCTGGGGAAGTGGAAGACACAGGAATGGAAATATCTCGAAGCTCCATAGCGTCAAATTTTTGAAGTGTGAAAGGATCGCCCTTCCCAACGCTTTATTAAGTCTCGACTGTCTGATTGATCCATGGATGAACATGGTAAGTACTTCAGAGGATTGTCACTATGGGGAAGTGGAATACTCGGGAATGGAAATATCCCGGAGCCCCGGAGCATTGAAATTATGAATTGGTTGAGAGTCATCCATCTCAAAGGTTGATTAAATTGTAGTCGTTGATCTCATTGAAGCCTCCATATGGGGGTAGGATTGTCCATTCGGTGGGAGATAAAATCTCGATCGTCTGATTTTCTAGTAGATTCGTTGGAAGGGCTTCGACGAAGCTTAACTCTGGGATAAATCAGATAATGAAGAGATAGAATAGTCAAAGGCCTAAGTCTAGAGGACTTGGTCCCATTTCGGTCTAATGATAATGTAAAGGGGTTGTTTATAGGCACCAAGGTCCTAGAAGAGAATAATCCCTCAGACATTATGTTCGAATGAGATCCTGTGTAGAGAATAAAGAGAAAATCCTTAGAGGAAGGTGCTAAAGAATTAATAAGTCCATGATTTCAAGCCGTGGTCACATGGAAATTGGATTGAAGGAAGTGCCTATGAAGAATTTGGATTTTGTAGTAGTTTAAAGGGGCTGTGGAATTTTTCGACAAAATCCTATTGCAAAACAAGAGAAAAAGGGTTGAAAGTGGTTTTTTCAGGGAGCCCTAACTCTCATCTCCGATATTGAATTGGGGTAAGATTTCAGTTGTTGAAAAGATGATTAAGAGGAGAATGACCTGGAATCATTCTATTTTTGGATAATTTTTATAAGTGATATAATTTTCTTCTTGAATTAAATAGAAAAGGATACTGTAAGTTTAATTGACAATTTTGTATGATATGTATATTTCTAACCAGATGATTGCTTGCAGTTTTTGACAATATTAGAGGTATAATCAAATCAATTCAAGAATAGGATCATATGTTAGAGTCATGGAAGCATGACATAGCTTACAGAAGTTGGATGAGGTAATAAATAGCAACAAATAAATTAATGAAAGTGAAAAATGACTCGAGAATAGTGGAACAAAAGTATTAGTCAACAACTACATGATCTGAATAAGTTGCAGGTACTACAAAAGTAAGAAACCTCACATAGGATATGAAGCTAGCAAGTTAAATATTTCATGGATGGGAATAAAAGGAAAAGTATGAATTCCTAGCCTTGAAGGAAGAGAGATGTAGACAATTGAAAATATTACGTTTGAAAGAAATCAACTTCTGGTATCAGAGTTCACAGTGGATGGAAGATGCCAGTGCAGAGAAATCGAATGCTCTATCACTTGAAAAGTGTCACTAAATGAAAATGGACTTCCATTGGGGAATGGTATTATGTGTGAAAGGTATGGATTCACAAGGAAATGTTAATAAAGTAATCTAATGGAAAACTAGGAGTAATAGTATTTTATTCAAGAATGTTATAGTAGAGAGATGGAATGTTTGAGCCACTTCATTACAGGGTGATGGAATGTGTCATAAAGGTAAATTTGGATATGACTACCCAAAAAGAGCTATGGAAATTGGAGCACACTGATTGGATTGCAGAATGGCCAAGTGGAACTTGGCTAGAAAGTGTTGATATCAGGGAACCATAGTGCAGATGAACAGAATGGGAGCACACAAGACAACAAGGATCAGATGGAGTTCAAGGACAACCAACTACAACATAAATAGATAGATAAATAAGTGAATTACAACAAAAAATCACTAGAGTGCATGAGGCATACAATGAAGTTAAATTGAATATGCATTAGTAGGCATGATAACAATGAATTCATTGTGCATATGGATGTGTAATTTTTCATATGTACATGCTTGGATATGCATATAACATGCTTGTGAACTTAGAATAGTCTATTATTATGAGATAATGTTTGAGTATGACTAATTATGGATTATGTACTCAGGAAAAATGATATAGTAGGTTTAAATATGTGGATGTTTCTCTCTTATGTTTTCCATCTAGGTGAAGACCCATGAGGGTGGTAGGAATGATGATCAAAATGATGAAGGAAGAAGTATGTGAGCTTCTACAAATATATGTTGATCAGAGAGAAACAAGTAGGTTGATAAAAACTAGGAAGGTGTGCATTTAATTTTTGTTTATGCATACATGTTGAAGGGGATTGAGGTAAGAATTACCTTAGTTAATTTTCAATATTTAAATTGATATGTAATGGACAAAGGCCTAGAGTATGTAAATTTTGTTGATACTAGAATGCATTTAGATAAAGTGTTAGTTTCATATTATGTTATGTTTGGTTATGAGATCATAATTGGGTTAATTCAGGAGACATACTCCTTCTATAACAATGAATATCCATAGTGATAGTCATGTGTGAGACCATAATATGGTTTGATATGGAAGGGATATAGTGCTATGTGATTTCTCAATGGTATCTACTATATAGTTGATGTTTGGACTACAAACTCGTTTCCGACACTGAAGAGCACTTAAGAATTATATTCTTAGTGTTGTGTTTGGGTTTAAAAGGAAGGTATCCAAATAATCAGACAAGCAGTAGGAAGTTCATGGATGATGTGATGAGGCATTGGCTAGACCTTCCAACTCACCTTGGTGAATGCATGACATAGTTATGTGGTATTATGTAGTCAATGAATGGATGCATTGTGTAAATGTGGCCATCGGTATTGGTACATCGATTGTTATTTTATTTAATAATTAATTGTTGCATTATTAAAAGCATGTGGTGCTAAAAATGCATAATGATGGATAGATGCATTATATTTAATATAAATACTAGCTGAAGGTGATTGGATTGTTGTTTGTCACAATTCCAAGATCGATTTTTGGAGCTATTAAAATTTTTACAAGTGATATTATAGGAATTATTGAATGCATTTGGGTGAATGAATGTATATATTATATAAAATAGAAATGATTATGCTAACAACTAAAATGATGTGAGTATTGCTAACTCATGAAGTTGAAAACACTTCAATAAATGTTAGATATTACAACAAGAAAGTTGCAGGTTAAAGTAGCTACATAATGATAAATTACAAAAAATTGTTGTTGGGGGGACAAAGCAATAAAAGTATTTTTGGAAAGTAGTGGTTGATAATACATATCTATGTAATGATGAGATCATTCAAATTGATAGTTGGATTGATGGATGAAAATGAATTGTAGTAGAAAACAATTCTGAGATCACTTGTTTCCATGAATATATATATATATATATATATAGCTTGTACCTAAGATATTGACAATTTGTTTGGCTGAGGAATGCTAAAATTGAAGGAATAAAGAGTATTGAATATGGAATGGATGTAATACCATAAGGAAGACCGATATCTACAACTATAGAGACAAACATTATGAGCAAAAATCTCATGCTTGGAAAATTTTGATTTCTTGTATAAAACATATTTGATATTTATGATTGAAATCATTCTAACAATATCTCATGATGACTATATTTTTATAATACAGATGAGATGTTGGCTATTGATGTTGGAAGTTCACGAAAAAGAAAACCGGAAGGAAATCGAGCTCAATGATGAAGGCATGGAATGAAGAAAGTCCAGTGGAATTGTTGCAACTAGAGTTCTTGAAGCCGCAACTCTAAAACTTTCTAGCCGAGTGCATTGGAGCCCTGGAGAGAAGTGGAACATCCTGAGGGACTACATGGTAGATAAAATGATTCATTTATTTGGGTTGTGCAGGGCTGAGAGGGAAGGCGAGATTGTTGGTTGGAATTGCTGCTAGAAACACAAATTTTGAAGATCATTATACATGTTTTGGGTCGAAATACATGTGTATACATGTTTACTTTAGGCCACGCTGCCTATGTATATAATATTTTTCTAGAATGGTTGTGTTAATTAAGGCCAAAGATCCTATATTTTTAATTTTAATAACATTGGAATGGTGTTGTGCACTGAGGATAGTGCCAAAATAAGGGGAGGGAGATGTAACATCCCATTTTTAATTGTGACTTAGGTTGGTGAGCCGGTAAAGTCGAAAAGGGGTCAAAGTGCCTAGGAAATGTAATACTTCATATACATTAATAAAATACATCGCTAGCTACATGACGGACAAGGATAAAAGAGATAGGGGGCTATGATTCCATGAGAGAGGGGGATTGAGGGGCTAAGTCTTTTTATTATTAGTTTGATTTACCATAATTGATTTTATTGAGAAACATAGTTACATGGGATTGTTGGGGAAGGCCGTGTGGTTCTTGGTTCTTTTGATTATATAAACATCCCTTGGGGGCTGTTTTGGTGCGCTTCTTCTCCCTAGTTATTTTTCTTCTTCCTTTTCCTTCACTTGGGCTGAGTTCGTGTGCTCTTGGTTTGAGATGAAAACAAATGGCTGCATGAGGATGGCTCCGGGTGAAGTTTGGGGGTCATTCTTCCCTTTTTTTCATCTTCTTCCCCTAGTTCATTTTGTTCATTTTGTTCCTTTGTTCCCTTGTTCTTATTTCCTCTTCACTCACTATTGCTAGTTCATATGCTCTTGGGTTGAGCATGGAAACGAATGGCACGAAGAGGAGAGACATGGATGAATGGATGTAATAATTATTGATCATTCCAGAAAGGAATGGATTCCTATGTGCATGAGCTTGATGGAAGTTTGTATATAATTGTCCACAACTACGAGTCCTAAGAGTTCCAATAGGGATATTCTTAACCCAAAGCACTAGAGCCTTGGAAGAATATGAACAACTTGAGGGACGACGTGGCAGAGAAGGGGGTCCATTCTCTTGGGTTTGTGCAGGCTGGGTAGAAGAGAGATGGTGTACTTTGGATTGTTGTTAGTGTTGAAAGTCTTGTGATAGCTTGAGTGTTGAGAGGCATGTTAGTTATATGACTGATGGAAGTTCGGATAGAACTATCCACAACTAAGAATCCTTGGAGTTTCCAGTAGCGATATTTTGTGACCAGTAGCACTAGAGCCCTGGAGAGAAATGGGACAGTTTGAGGGACTGGATGGAAAATAAGTGTGTCCTTTTCTTTGGGTGTTGCAGGCTGAGGGGGAAAGAGAGATGGAAATTCAGGTTTCATTGTGAAGTTGGGAAACCTGAGATCTAGTTAGCTAACTACTATGTGTTTTATATTTCACCCAAGGACCATCCTTGCGGATTCATAGCCCTAGTTCGAGGGGGACCTGTTGTTGAGAGTAAATGAACAACAATGTCTATGGTTGGGAGGAATGTCCTTGGTCTGCATCCAATTGGTGAATATTTACTTGAAATATAAGTTCTCTCTGTGTAATGTTTATTTTCGTTGTGTATTTAATTATCTTCGAGATATGTATTTATAATGTGCTTGTCTACTAGTTATTTGTTGTGAATGGTGCGTTATTTATTTCTTGGATGTTGTAGCATGAATCTTGTCTTATGCATGTGATTTTCATGCCTCTAATAGTGTTGAGAAGTCCTTTTAATTTGAGATAAGTTCAGAGAACTGATTCTTAGGGTTGCAACATGGCTCGCCTACTAGTGTCTGGGTGCGTTGCAACCTGTTAAAGTAGCATAGCCTGACCTTTGGATGGTTGGGTACATTATGGTATTGATTAGTGAGATTTATTTTGGGATCAAACACATAAAAGGAAAGGAAACTAGAGTGGAAGATGCACTCAGTCGGAGTGTGCATACCATACACTTAGAAACAACAAGTGTAGCAGAGTCTGAAATCAAGAAAATGATTAGAAATCTCTTACAAGAAGATGATATTTTCAGTCAAGCAAGAGAGGGATTGCATCAAGAACCCAAAGAGAAAAATTATGATGGGTATCAACTTACAACTAATGGACCATTGTTTTATAACAAAAGGTTGTATCTTCTATATTTAGAAGAGCTGGAGCATTTGATCATGGATGAATTCCATAGGAGACCTTATGTGGGTCATCCAAGATATCAACATATTGTAACAACAATAAGGAAATTGTATTACTAGCCAAAAATGAAGAAAGAGATTGTTGAGTACATTTACAAGTGTTTGGAGTGTCAATAGGTCAAGGTTGAACAAAAATACCATGAAATATTATTACATCCTTTTCCAATTCTAAAATGGAAATGGGAGATAATCTCCATGGATTTTATTACTGGTTTTCCAAGGACAATTAGGAAGCATGATGCAATCATGGTAGTAGTGGATAAGCTGGGTAAGGAAGCTCAATTTATTCTATCAAATATACTTTCAAATCTATATATGTTGTTTATGTCTTCATGAAGGATATTTTCAGATTGCATGGTTTACTCAACATCATAATCTTAGATAGAAATGAAAAGTTTACTACAATCTTTTGGAAGGTTTTTTTGCATTTTTGGGAATGAAGTTAGCGTTTAGAATGTCCTACCATCCTCAAATAGGTGTTCATAATGAGAGAGTGAACATATTGATAAAGGACATGTTGAGAATGCATGTCATGTACCAACCCAACCAGTGGGAAGAATATCTACCTCTGGTAGATTTTTCCTATAAAAATGGTTATCAAGAATCATTGAAGTTGAGCCCATTTGAGGTTCTGTATGGAAGGAAGTGTAGAGTTCCAATCAATTGGGACAATCTAGTGGACAAGATCATACTTATACCAAAACTCCTGAAGGAAATGGAACATGCAATGATCAATATAAGTGATGAACCTCTTCATTGTACATTCTAAAGGATCATCTTTGACATATTTTTCCACCACAAAATGACTTAATGTTTTCTTTTGACCATATTTAATAGTCATTCATGGGTATTTTGTATGTTCCTTAATCAATGTATGATTGAGGTGGAGTTTTATGTATAATATAACTTTTTTCACTATTTTGTTTTGGAAAAAGACATGTGTTCCACCAACCAGGTCAAACTGTAGGAGTCAAGGGCACCAACCTTGAAATATACTAGATATAAAAAGTATTCAGAACATAAACAAAATGCTAGAAATGGTAGAATAATAGTAATATAACCAACATAATCTCCACAATAACATAGAAATGATATAAGAATAACAACAGAAATAACACTTTGATTCAGAAAGAAATGTTCATGGGCCTCTTCGAGGGGGAAACCTCTAGTCAAGCAGCTCTCTGTTACAATAATCTCCAAGCTAGGGTTTTCATACCCTCGACCCTTATTTATACTAAATATGTCTATCAAGAGAAGCATCTAGAGGAAGATCCTTCTAGAAGTGGAAGCTTCTATTAGGTCTTCTTACATCTTCATTATTCTATTTTATTGAAAGGCCTTATTAATATTGACCTTTATTACATCTAAATATATCGATCTACCTATGTGCGGGTTAAGACCCTAACATGTCCACCCCCTTAAAAACAACCTTGTCCTCAAGGCTTGAGATGTGGAAATTGTTGCAGAATGGTAGTTGGTTCCCAAGTGGCATCTGCTGGAGTTGTATCTTTCCACTGGACTAGCACTTCCTTGATGGTTCACTGATGCAGGCGATGCTCAAGCTGGTCCAAAACTGCTTCTGGCTGTATCCAAATGGATCCTTCTTCAGCTAACTCAGGAAGGTTGGTTTGAATTTGGAACCTAGTTCCAATCACCTTCTTTAAGCATGAAACATGAAAAACAGGATGTAGCTTCGACTGACTGGGTAGAGCTAATTGATAGGTGACTTGTCCCACTCGCTTGAGAACTGTATAAGGACCATAAAATTTGGGCGCTAAATTTTGACAATGCTTGGCTTTGAGGGAATTTTTCTTGTATGGTTGTAGTCACAGAAACACCTGATCCCCTTCTGCAAATTGACGTTCAGAGTGACCTTGATCTGCTTGTTGCTTCATGCGATTTTGTGCCATGACCAAGTTCTCTTTAAGGGTATGAAGAATATCCTCTTGAACTGTAAGTGTTTGGTCAACCACCTAGGCCTTCGAGGTACCCAGTAAGTATCAGAGAACTAAGGGTGGCTTCTATCCATATACCACTTCAAAAGGAGTCATGCGTGTAGCTATATGGTAGGAAGTGTTGTACCACCATTCAGCTAGGGGTAACCATTGAGCCCACTGATTTTTCTTTTCAGAGGAAAAACATCTTAGATATGTTTCCAAACACTTGTTGACAACTTCTGTTTGACCATTAGTCTGGGGATGATAAGTTGTGCTTAGATGCAATTGGGTGCCCTATAGCTTATACAGTTTTTGCCAAAAATTTCTTGTGAAAGTTGGGTCACGATCAGAAACAATAGAATGCGGCATGCCATGAAGCTTGAAGACCTAGTCCATGAAAATTTGAGCCACTGTGGATGCAGTAAATGGGTGTTGAAGAGCACATAAATGAGAATACTTGGAAAGGCAATCCACAACCACCATTATGATTGATTTATTTCCCAATTTGGGTAAGCTGGTAATAAAGTCCATAGAGATATCCTTCCAAATAGTAGGTGGAATCGGAAGCGGTTGTAGTGTGCTCGGAGATTTGATTGTTTCTCCCTTGTTACGTTGACACACATCACATTCAATGAAAAAATTACGGATGTCCTATTTCATACCATCCAAGAAAAAAGAATGATTGACCCTGTCATAGGTTTTGGTGAACCCGGAGTGCCCCGCTGTGGGTGTAGCATGAAGCTCAGAAAGTATCTTGGATTTAAGATTTGATTGTTTACTTAAATACAAATGGCCTTTGTATCGAAGCTCATCCTGGTGCCAAGAGTACCTTGGGGGAGCTGGAGCATTGCTCTGCAATTGTTGGATCAGATGCGAACTTTTGGGATCTTGTAGCCATTCTTGGCGCACATCTTGGAGCCAATCTGGTACAATGAAGGAAAGAGAAAATATGGATCCTTCTTCTTCATATTTTCAGGACAGTGCATCCCCCACCACATTGTCTTTTCCCTTCTTGTAAATGATCTCATAATCATATCCAAAGATCTTAGTCACCCATTTTTTTTGCTCCAAGGAGGAAATGCGTTGTTCCAGAAAGTACTTGAGGCTTTGATGGCTTGTCTTAATTTGGAAACATTGCCCCAAGAGATAAGGGTGCCATAGATCAATGGCATGCAGAATAGCCAACATTTCCTTTTCATAGATGGGTTTGCCCAGATTCCTTTCAGATAGTTGCCTACTGGTGAAGGCCAAAGGTCGACCCTCTTTCATAAGGACAACACTGATTCCTTTCCCTGAGGCATCACATTCCAACACAAAGGTATTTGTGAAATCAAGAAGGGCTAGAACCAGAGTGGTGCACATGGTCCTCTTCAACGTTTGAAAATCTTGAGCAGCTGCTGGAGTCCAAGTGAAAGAGTTCTTTGTGAGGAGAGTCATGAGAGGTGCTACAATCTTGCCATAATTCTTAACAAACTTGTGATAATACCCTGTTAAGCCCAAAAATCCATGCAAGCTTTTGAGAGTCTTTGGGTGTGGCCAGTCTTGCATAGCTTAAATCTTTTTTGGATCCACCCTGACGCCATCCTTGCCAACCAGATGACCCAAGTATTCTACTTCTGAGGCACCAAAAGAACATTTAGACTGTTTTAGGAAAAGTTGGTGCTGAGAGAGTAGATGGAGAAATTGATCCACATGAGTAAGATGGTTTGTCCAGGTTTTTCTATAGATTAGGATATCATCAAGGAAAACTAATACAAAATGACGGAAGGCGTAGGTCATGTTGAAAGTGACGGGGATGAAAGGTATGGGAATGGGAGGAATGTTCACCTTCAGTGTTTGGAGGTGCATCAGAGAAAGGGTCATCTATAGGGATCTTTAATTTGGTGCAGAGTGATGCAAAGTCAGATTCAAGTTGGGTGGTCAGTTCTTGTTTGAATTCCTCCATTGAGGATTGCATGGTTGTATTTATGGTTATATTGATGGATGAATCGATGGATGCAACAGTAGCACTGAGTTGTTTCACTTCTTTTTGGGTCTCGAGGAAACTAGATTGCAAGGTGTTGAAGCGAGCTTCCAGGTCTTGGCTACGGGTATGGGCCATGAGGATGGGTGAACTGAAAATGGGCAGGCGGGGTCAAAACTTTTGCTGAAAAATGATATGGATGAATGTGATAAGGGTTAATAGATGAATCCAATGGAATAGGTCTCAAATAATGGTGAAAAAAATTCCAGAAATTATTATTATTTTTTTTTTTTACACCTGCGGAGTTATACTTCGGTCTGAAGAATACTCCAGTGATGAAATCCCCAAATGATTAACCAGAAAGAAATGTGTATTAACTTGGCAGCCCGAACACAATTGTGCGACAATAGATCTTGTCTATTTTAATTAGTTTATGTTTTTGTCCCCCAAAGGTTAGGTATTCAAGGGTTCTACAGACAAGGGTTTTCCCTGTGCTATAGCTCTCTGATATACGTACAGGGTCCAACAGTAGTACTCGACCCAATATCTGAGGGCACTAACTAAGGAGGATAGACCGTACCCTTAGTTGTACTACCCGACTACCCAAGTACTAGAGAGTATCTTCCCGAGTGTTGTTCTCAGTGGCACTATAGCATTCAGGCAGCCAATCAGTTTATCTAAAGAGGGCTTCAGGAAATCTAGGGTGATCCATACACAAGTGTTGTCTGGTCCGCTACCACTCGAAGGGGTACCAACAGGGGTTACAAGGGTGGCCAAAATATGTGCGCCTAAGAACCACTTGTATTTCCTGTGTGTATGAATCCCTCAACCGTGGGTTTATGCACATAACGACAGATCTTTGTGGCTTAAAGATGCCAAAATACGTCTCTACCTTGAAAAAAAAAATCCCACAATTTCTGCCAAGGAAAGTTCTCTGATACCACTTGTAATATACCAGATATAAAAAGTATTTAGAACAGAAATAAAATGCTAGAAATGGCAGAATAATAGTAATATAACCAGCATAATCTCCACAATAAGACAAAAATGATATAAGAACAACAACAGAAATAGCACTTTGATTCAGAAAGCAATGTTCACAGGCCTCTTCAAGCGGGCAACCTCCAGTCGAGCAGCGCTCTGTTACACTAATCTCCAAGCTAGGGTTTTCATACCCTCAACCCTTATTTATACCAAATATGTCTATCAAGAGAAGCATCTAGAAGAAGATCCTTCTAGAAGTGGAAGCTTCTATTAGGTCTTCCTACATCCACCTTATTCTATTTTATTGAAAGGCCTTATTAATATTGACCTTTATTACATCCCAATATATTGATCTACCTGTGTGTGGGTTAGGACCCTAACAAACCTCCTCGAAACAAGAGATTTTTTCCCCTTGCATGAGCTGCCAGCCAAAGATCAAGGGAATTTTTCTACACCTACCTCCAAGAGTGATCCTTGTGCATTTATGACCACTTTTGATCAACAACATTTAGAAAATATAGATGTAAAGGGATGATACCCCTCATTTACTCATCACTCTCCTTGATTTAGGAAGTGAGTTTGATGCAAGAGCATCTCTCCACATTAGCTAGCCAGCCAGCCAACCAGCCACGTCAGCCCTCGTTTTCAATTTTGAAATTGAATGTAATTAAATGTTTTATGTTGTTGAGCCGTGAGGCCATGCTTTTCACAACCATAGAAGTAGGTAGGCCATAAATGTTGAAGGCTAAGATCTAGATCCGGATTGTGGACTAGACAGCCCATTCAATGTAATTGAATAGGGTAGGTGAGTTTGGAGGGAAGAGCTCTAAGAGCCCCCTCATGTAAGAAGATCATTGCATCTCATTTTTGAAAAATAGAGTATGCAAAAGAGAGATTTTGCGAGGAGAGAGCAGAAGAGAAGGAGCTGAGACTCTGTTAAATTCTGAGCTCAGGAACACCTTGTAAAAATAGGCATTTTCCATTTAATACAAATAGCAGTTTTTCCTGCATATTTCCTGTGTTGAATGAATGTTTGTGTGTGTTCTCTTTATGTTGTGAATGTATCCTGTAGGTTTGCAGTAGCAAGAGTTGTTTTGATTTTTAGGCTTGAGAGGTTATTTGTGGTTTCATGCCAGGAGGGCGTGATAGAACACTGCGTGTTCTGAATACCAGTGCCCAGAAGCATTTCTGAACTCTACGGATTCAAACAAAGACATGCTGAGGCACAAGAGATGAAATCATCAACTCAGGGAAGGTCTTTGAGGTTGTTGAATACCTCAGGCGGCAAGGCTGTGTAGGAGAGACACAACTGCAGATAGAAACTCTCTTTGAGTTCTGTAAAGCTTTGTCAGGTGGGCATTGAGCAGGTGCAAGGAGTGCACAAAGGAAGAACTCTACTATGATTTCATTAGAAGCAAGAATCACTGAGGATTATTGATACTCTACCAGGAGGGAATTGAGTAAGTTCCAGAGCGCACAGAAGGAACTCTTTGAGTTCAAAGACAGGAGAAGAATCCACTGAAGGATCTTCATAGGGTTGTTGAACACCCTGAAACACTCAGCAAGAGGTTTCTTTGTTGGAAAATGTTTAACAGGCAGCATATGCTTGTCATTGATGGAAAGTACAACAGTGATGATGGCTTGAGTATAGCAGCGATGATCAACAGGCAAATAGAAGATAAGTCCAGGAAGATCGAATGATCGAAAGCAACACTGGAAAGTACAACAATGATGATGGCTTGAGTACAGCAGCGATGATCAACAGGCAAATAGAAGATAAATCCAGGAAGATCGAATGATCGAAGGCAACGCAACATTGATAAAATGATCGAAGGCCCGAGAATCATTTCTGATCATTGGATCTCATTCAAAATTCCCGTAAGAACGAGGGCCGTCAGATCAGAATATAGACAAGAAGAGCGCTGAACAGGAGGACAAATCTCAGACATTAGATCCAAGCGCAGGACCCGACCATCGTTGGATCAAGGAGAACCTGCACACCTTTTAAAGTATAACAAGGAGAAGCGGGCGTAATTGCGATATGAAAAATTGTGACTTAATCTGAGCCGTCAGATTGAGGTTGAATCTGGACCGTTGATTCTAGTCCATGTCGGAGTTTCGAGGATCACGAGTTGAACATGTCAAAGATTATTAACATCAGAAATCCCGATATTGTGATATGCGAAATCGTGATGTAATCTGAGCCGTCAAATCGAGGCTGAATCTGGACCGTTGATTCCAGTGCATGTCGAAGTTTCGAGGATCGCGAGTTGAACATGTCAAAGATTATTAACATCAGTAATCCCGATATCGCGATATGCGAAATCGCGATGTAATCTGAGCCGTCAAATCGAGGTTGAATCTGGACCGTTGATTCTAGTCCATGTCGGAGTTTCGAGGATCGCGAGTTGAACATGTCAAAGATTATTAACATCAGGAATCTCGATATCGTGATATGCGAAATCACGATGTAATCTGAGCCATCAGATCAAGATTTGATCTGGACCGTTGATTCCAGTCCGTGTCGGAGTTTCGGGGATCAGAACATGGAGTGGCAAGTAAGCAATCCAACAAGAATGTCAATTTCGCGATATGCGAAATTGCGATTCAATCACAGCCGTTGAATGAAGCTGTAATCAGGACCGTTGATCCCATGCCACTTCGAGGTATCAGGGATCGTGACTTGGAGAGTCGAGATGTCTCATATCTAGACTCATGAAATGCGAAATTGCGAAAGCGCCTTATGCATAAGGTTGTGGTCACAGCCCATGGTCACAAGAAGGGAAGGAGTCAGTCCAGATAAGCTCCATTTCGGGGTTTCAGAGATCGCGACTTGGAAAGTCGAGATGCCTCATCTCCAGATTCATGAAACGCGAATTCAGGAAAAGCGTTTTTTGCATAGGTGCTTGGTTATGACCATAGTCATATTCGGGAAGGAGCTAGTGCAGAAACGTTCTGTATCAGAACTTCAAAGATCGAGAAATGAAGTGTCGAGACACTCAACACAAAATTGTTGAATGCCAAAATGCCAAAATGAATGCAAGATCCCATGGATTCAATCCAACGGTGTAGGTGAATTTGAACAAGATCAGAGGGCTACTGTTGCACAACACAGTGAAACTGCTAGAAACCATTGATGGTTTCTACCAGAGGATGTGAAGAGTCTTCGGTGTGATTTCCAGAGGAGCTGAAGAGTCACATGGAATCTGCCAGTGGAATGAAGATGAATCATGGAGGAAATTGACAGCTGGATGAGGGTTTGAGCTTGTAACTAAAACAGAAAGGATGAGCTCGACTGTAATAGAGAAGACGAAGAGTCTCAACTGCCAGAGAGAAAAAGGAATCTCAGCTTAACACCTACTGATGATAGACATAGGGGTTGAACTGCCAGAGAAGTTGAAGAGTAGCGATGATGATCACACAGAGCACTTGAGATGTGGAGGAGATTGGCCCGGTATGAGCATGCAGAAGAATGGTGAATATTTCATGCACAAGATGCACAGAAGCTATATATACATGGTACAGAGAAGAGAAGGGGTTGCGGTTGCTATTGGAGTTTCTATGGTTTTTGTTATTGAAGGTGATTCATGTGTGAAGAAGGAGGAGAGGGCAGCAACTGAATTGAACAGAAGAGGAACTGTGCAGTGAATGGACATGGTGCACAGAGCATAAAAAGTAGAAGAATAGACAGCGCAAGTCATGTGTGCAGAAAGGCAATGAGGCAGACAGAGCAACGAAATGCAACAGAACAGTGATGAGTCTGGTAAGCCATAGTTGAACATCATATCACTATAATAAGTTTCAGTAGAAAATATTTTTATTTTAGGGTGGAAGGGAGGTGCTAGGGAGGACTGTTGTCCTCATAGGTTCAAGTGGGTGCTTGAACACAGGGAGTTGTAGCTTCCATCTGGTTGCAGCCAGAGAAACCAGGGTGGCAGGGTGGTGCAAGGGAGAACTCTTGTTCTC
>ML777866.1:816378-834508 GCA_009831015.1 Picea engelmannii
TAGGATTTTCTGGAGGCTTATTTGGTGTAGAAATTCCCTTTTTGGGTGGCATGTTGACCAAGTATCACTTTCGAACCTTGATTTTGAGGTGGTTCTGCTAGACAATATGTCTTCTGTTGTATATCCAAAGTTTCGGCCCTTCTATGTATTAAAATTTATTTTATGTATTTCTCTGATATTTCTTCTCTACAATGCCACAGGTATGATCAAAATTGGATGTGCCAAGTGGAAATTATGGTAACTTCCCCACAACTTGCTGATTTTTGGCCTTTCCAGGTGATCTCACTTGTATAGAATGCCCCGCACACAATAATTGATATAAAATTCTGAAACTCGAACCCAAGATACTACAGACTGTCCAAGATCCAATGCAACCAGTCCCACTCAATTTGGATACTCGAGCAAGAAGTTATGATTTTTTTACCTGGAACACCTTCTTGAGACTAGTCAATAGGACTAGTCAGATACCATGTCTTACACAAGGTGTATCTACAAATGTATGATGACCCAGAAGCTGAACCTTTTACCACAGATAAAAAACTAATATCTGTAAATGGCCCCCAGAGTTCAGGGTCTGAAACGTTACAGAAAATATTTTATAGCAAACATTCTGCAAAGACTCATTTCAGGATGATTCCAGAACCCTATATTGTACAGGCTATATCTCCGAAAGTATAAGGCCTCAGGAGATAAATTTTGAACCCAACGTACCTTGATCTGTATTCTAAATACCCTCCAAGCCGTTCCTTCTGAAACATTGTAGAAAAAAAGTTATAGCGAAAATTCCACGGTGTCTCAGATGTAGCAGCGAAACCCCAAGACCTTGAGCTCTGATACCATATGTTAAGAACCAAACATCAATATAGCATAGAAAAACCTTAGGAAAAGTACTCAACGCCTTGAAAAAGAGATAATCTCAGATAATAAGCCTCTTCGAGGGGGCAACCTCCTTTTACCCCACTTAAATGTTCAAGTACAAAATGATTCAAAATGAAAATGTCTCCTTGGTATATATAGGAGACTAGGAGGTTTAATGGCCTAAAGCTGACATAAATAAAATAACATTACTAATATAAATTACAACTAATGGCCTAAAGCCGACATGAATAAAATAACATTACTAATCTAATATGCCCCAATTGAGTGGTAATGAGCCAATATTAGGGCTTAACAGAGGCACGGAGGAAAGACGTGGTAGAACCACAAGGTGGGGCCCACATGGTTGACAAGTGGATATGCATTGCATGGAGAAGGGAGTCAATGCTCTGTTGATTTCTAGCGTCTCGGAGATTCACAGGATAAGAGCATGAGAGCTCACCCCTTCGACTTGCGAAGTCATGAGTACCGATAAAACGAGAGGGAAAGTTAATGTCACTTCTCGGAGGTTCGTGAAGGGAAGGCACCACACCAAGGTTGGATGCTGAAACTCATGAAGCGGTGAGTAGCGAGGGGTGATAGCATTAAGCCTAGCTGGTGGTTACATGCGGAGGGTGCTAACAGAAGGGAGCTGTACCCATTTCATCATTTCGGGTATCGTGAATTTGGAAAGGAGGAGTCAAGAGTTTTGACTCGCGAACTCATGAGATTGCGAGTTGCGAAAAGTGCCTTTGGGAATAGTCCTTGGTCATAGCATTGTGGTCACTGGGAGAAGGTGGAGCTCGCACCTAGTGTTGTTCGCACAGGGGAGCTTCCGAAAAGGACCTGTGGATCGATTGAATTGAGATTCTAGCAAGGAATCGAAAGAGCCACTTTGGATCACGAAGTAACTAAACGATCCTTAAGACTGGGAGGTCACACAAAGACTCTGTCAAGGCATAGGTGGAATCTGCGTCAAGTGGTATCAGAGCAGGATTTCATCTGTATATTTCAGGTGAAGCGAGAAGGCAAGGGAAGACAGAGTGCTGGAAACTCTGTGGTGATTGTTTGTAGAGTGACAGCAGCAGGTTTGCCAGGAGGGAAGATAGTTATAGCAAGATGGCTACTAAAGGCCATAGATATGCTGGAAGGAAAAACCCAGAGCTAATGAGCAAAGAAGAAATAGATGAAGAGATCGCTGATATAAGGAAAGAAATGGAAAAGATTGCATTGCGGATGTAGCAGAATGCTAGGTCGAGATGGGTATATGAATGGCTCATGAGGACAAAATCAAAATGGCCAGTCAAGGATTTGATGGCTAGAAGACAGCATAGGCTATTAAGAAGGTGGTTGAGGCATGTTGAAAACCTCAACAGACCAGAAGAAGAAAGGGTTCAGATATGTGAACCAGAGATTGGGAGAAAACTGAGTGATGTTGAAGATGAATTGGGATCAGCTGAAGATCTCAAGGATTGTCAAGAAGATAGCCTAGAAATTCCCAATTGCCAGGAGGGAAAGGAGTTGATATTTTTGCGGGATCTCATAGACTGTCATGAGGATAGCTGGGGAATTTCACATTGCCAGATGGGCAATGGATCGAGATCATTGCGGGATCTCATGGACTGCCAGGAGGGTAGTAGAAAGTTTCCAATTTTCTAGGTGGGCATGGGAATAGAGATGGGACTATCTGAAAGCTTCATGGACTCGGAGGTGAGTTCGACTCAGCAAGGGGTGTTGATGAAGATGGGATCAGTTGATCTCATAGTCTGCCAGGGAAGCAACAAAGAAGTCCCATATTTCCAGGTGGGCAGGGATAAGAAGATGAGGCTACGTGAGGGTCTCATAAACTTGGAAGTGAGTTTGAATCAGCCAGAGGAGATGACAAAGGAAGATCAAAATAGCATTCTAATGATTGGAGGAATTCAGATATTCCTGCCACATAGCCCAGAGGAGGCCAAAGTCTGTGTTGCAGATGAAGCAGCAATAGAAGAAGTAGGACAGTCAGCTGAGATTGCCAATGAAGAATTGGAGCAGGTATTTGAGACTGCCCAAGCAGAAAAAGAAGAAGATGAGCATTCTGAGGAGTGGCTCAATACTTTCATCCATGTAGCTGAAAGGACTGCAACGTTGGATTTTGTAGAAGAAGAAGAAGGAGAAGAAGAAGAAGTTGCAGATAGCATGAGATTTACTAATCTGTATGAATAGATTGAAGCCCTAGAGAGAAGGGTGGTAGTGTAGGGCATGCAAATCCAACAGGTAAGGTTGGAAGCAGATGAAGAAGGCATGGGAGATCACAGTGATCTACCCAATTGCAGAAAAATTTTGCAGCCGAGGAGACTGCATGAGCAGAGTGAGCCACTGGAGCAACTAGATGAAGTGATCGAGATGATCAGGGAGCTAATGATCAGGTCAGCAGAGACTGCCAGCGAGGAGGATCTGGGTAGAAAAGCAACAACAGTAACAGTAGCAAGGAAGTGGAGCAAGGAGCCAACTCCAGAAATTTGTTTGGGATCCAAGAGGATTTCCACAGCTGAGAGTGGAAGCTCATGAGCAGGAGCTCATGAATTTTACAACTGAGGAGTATGATACAGGAGCATCTCTCCATGTCAGCAAGCTAGCCACGTCAGTGCGTGCATTCAAGTCTGAAGAGAGGCGCAGCCCTTGTTTTCAATTTTGAAATTGAATGTAATTAAATGTTTTAGGCTATTGAGCCATGAGGTCATGCTTTGCACAAGCGTATAAGTACGTAGGCCTTAAATGTTGAAGGTTGAGATCTAGATCCAGATTGTGTACTAGACAGCCCATTCAATGTAATTGAATAGGGTAGGTGAGTTTGGAGGGAAGAGCTCTAAGAGCCCCCTCATGTAAAAATATCATTGTATCTCATTTTTGAAAAAGAGAGTGTGCACAAGAGAGAGTCTACGAGGAGAGAGTAGAAGAGAAGGAGCCGAGACTTTGTTAAAGTCTGAGCTCAGGAACACCTTGTAAAAACAAGCATTTTCCATTTAATACAAACAATAGTTTTTCCTGCATATTTCCTATGTTGAATGAATGTTTGTGTGTTTTCTATTTATGTTGTGAATGTATGTTGTAGGTTTGCAGTAGCAGGAGTTGTTTTGATTTTCAGGCTTGAGAGGTTCTTTGTGGTTTCATGCCAGGAGGGCATGACAGAACACTGTGTGTTCTGAATACCAGTGCACAGAAGCATTTTTGAACTCTGCAGATTCAGACAAATACGTGCCGAGGCACAAGAGATGAAATCATCAACTTGGGGAAGGTCTTTGAGGTTGTTGAACACCTCAGGAGGCAAGGCTGTGTAGGAGAGACACAGTTGTAGACAGAAACTCTCTTTGAGTTCTATAAAGCTCTGTTAGGAGGGCATTGAGCAGGTGCAAGGAGTGCACAAAGGAAGAACTCTATTGTGAGTTCATTAGAAGCAAGAATCATTGAGGATTCTTGATACTCTTCCAGGAGGACATTGAGTAAGTGCCAGAGCACACAGAAGGAACTCTTTGAGTTCAGAGATAGGAGAAGAATCCACTGAAGGATCTTCGCAGGGTTGCTGAACACCTTGAAACACTTAGTAAGATGTTTCTTGAGTGAAGGATAGCCAGGAGGCATCCAAATTCTCCATCTGCAGGGGAAAGGAAGAAGGATTTATTTCCTTAGAGGTCTGAGTGATAGGAAAGCTCAGAAGAAGTAGCACTTTGTGCGCAAAGACTCTACAGAGGCACAGAAGTTGCAGAATCCTTTGAGGATTCGAAAGGAGTAAGCTCAGGAGGAGTAGCATTTTTATACGCGCAGGCAAGGACTGGAAGTCGTGAAGCTCGCAGAGGAAACAGAACAAAGGCTGAGGACTTTGAACATTTGGAATTATTCCAAGTCTGGGAAGAAAGAGCCAAATCTCAGGAGGAGCAACAGCTGCCGTCGAATTAAGCCGAACAAATATGGATCGTTGAATATTTCACGCCCAGGGAGCAGCAGGAGGACCGCAAGAGATGAAGAGATTCTGAGCCATTAGATCTCGCTCAGAATAGCCAATAGCCATCAGATCTATCGAGAGGAGCTCGAGGCTTAAACCCTCGTAAGAAGAGTGAAAGTCTCGAAGGAGTATCGTATCGGGAATTCGACATTCGGGAGTTCGGGATCCGGAGGATGAGAGTCTGGGCCCTCGACATCAGAAATCGTGAAATAGCGAAAGGAAATATGAGCCATCCATCTGCAGGAGGACACGTGTAGCGAAATCATCCATTTTGGAGATTCGGGCACCGAAACTCACAGAGGTGAGTACCTTGACTTCGCGAGTAGCAAAGTCCCGAAGAAATCTGAGCCGTTTGTTGGAAAGAGGACATGCGTCGCGAGATCGACCATATCAGGGATTCAAACATTGGAGGTCAGAGAGTGAATTCTTTTGACTTTGCGAGTGGTGAAGTCATGAGAGGATCAGGACATCTGTCTGAGGAGGACAGGTGGCAGTGATAGAAGGATCAATGGAAGTGCCAAAGAAGTCTGAGTTTATGCTTTGTGAACTCGGAAGTTCGCAAGGTGAGAGCCCAAAGGTTGGGTGCTCCAAGTCGCAAAGTTGCGAAATTGTGAGGAGCAAGGACAACTATTGGATCTAGGTCGAGGGAGGACCGTTGGATCAAGAACCCCATTGTGTATCGCGCATTCGGAGGTTCAGAGGTTGAAAGTACCTCGTCTCAACTGCAAAAGTCGTGAAGTGTTGAGAGCCAATGCATGGAGGAAACACGTGGCAGAACCACAAGGTGGGGCCTGAGTGGTTGACAGGTGGATACACGTCACCTGCAGAAGGGAGTCAATGCTCCGTTGATTTCTCACGTCTCAGAGATTCACGAGATAAGAGCATGAGAGCTGAACCCTTCGACTTGCGAAGTCGCAAGTAGCGAGAACGCGAGAGGGAAAGTTAATGTCGCTTCTCGGGGGTTCATGAAGGGAAGGCACCAAGGTTGGACGCTGAAACTTGTGAAGAAGGGAGTAGTGAGGGGTGCTAGCATTAAGCCTAGCCAGTGGTCACGAGCAAAGGGCACTAACAGAAGGGAGCTATACTCATTTCAGCATTTCGGGTATCGTGAATTTGGAAAGGAGTCGAGAGTTTTGACTCGCGAACTCGTGAGATTGCGAGTTGCGACAAGTGCCTTTGGGAATAGGCCTTGGTCATAGCACTGTGGTCGCTGGGAGAAGGTGGAGGTTATGCCTAGTGCTGTTCACACTGGGGAGCTTCTGAAAAGGACCTGTGGATCGATTGAATTGAGATTCTAGCAAGGAATCGAAAGAGCCACTTCGACTCATGAAGTAACTGAACGATCCTTAATACTGAGAGGTCATGCAGAGACTCTGTCGAGGCAGAGGTGGTGTCTGCATCAAAGTTCGAACTCTCTAGTTAGATATAGGGCTCTAGTATAAGAGATAGGAATATAATGTTTTTGGAGAAGCATTGTATGGAGATGTTCTGCAAGAATTTTCATTGAAGACTAAGAACTTTGATGTTTCTAATGTACTACTGATATTTATGAAATAATATGGTTCTTCCTTCAATCCATTAAAGCTTCTTTTAGGTTCCTTTTGCTTCTTGGGTAGGGCCCATCCAAAAGGGCTCTATGACACTTTTTACTATTTTTGTAGTTTTCTTGCATATTTATTGTTTCTTAGATAATATTTCATTCTCTATTGAATTTAGATTTATCTTTGCATCATAAATTTCCATTTATGTTAATATTTCAATTAACTGGCTAGTTGTAGCAGCATCCTGTAGAAATGTTCAATAACCTTTTGAAGCCCTCCTAGGTGCCTCCCAAAGCTAAGAACCATAAATTCACTTGATTTATTTTATAGTATACATTTTTCAATTCTTTGAAAGACTTGCACTACCTTTTTATACTTCATTTTGCTTCATGTAGGGGTATCCTGTAGAAACTGTGCAGATCCTGTAGAAATGCATAGTTCATGCAAAAATTCCCTGTAGACTTGTTTTAGATTTAGATTTTGACTTAGTTTAATCTTATTTTTCTGCAAGAATTAAAAAACAAAAAAAACACATTTATATTGATAATGATCAAGGGTTTGGATTGCTTTGTTCATGCATTAGTGTAGTTTCATTTTCATTAGAGTTTTTCTATCATAATTTAAAGCTTTTACTTCTCTCATAGTTCTTTGTCATAATTTCATATTATATTCATCTTTTGCTTTAGTTTAACTTTACTAATTTAGTAATCTTTGATGCAGTAGAATAAGTTCTTTTCATGCACTTTAGATTAGTTGTACTTTCAAATTGGTGTGTTTCCTTCAAAATAATTAGTTTCTTGATTCAATAATATTTGAGGCAGTAGAATAAGTTATTTTCATGCACTTTATATTAGATCTACATTCAAATTGGTGTTCTTCCTTCAAAGCAATTAGTTCAAAACTTCTTTCTATTATTTTATTTAATTAACATTTCCAACCTTTGATCATTTTCAACCCTCTACTACCGACAATTGCATATTGCACATAGAGTGCATAGAACCTCTTAAGATTGTATGAAACCCAGGTTGACAAGTAAGGTAGGATATCAATGGTATAATAAATAATTGTTGTTATTCCTGGGACCATCACTTTTTGGCATTGTTGTCGTGGAGGTGTTGAAGTTTGCATGTCCTTTTATTTCTTTTTGTTTTCTTTGGTGTGACTTGGAGTAAAAAGGATACCTCAATCACAAGGGAAACCTCACTATGGAGTTTCTATAGTGTAACATCCCAAGTGATTTCACTTCATGTGAGTATTGATATCTCCTTGTCACATATTCATTTTTCATTAAAAAAAAATAGTTTTTCATTTTCTTTTGATTTCATGAATGACTATACCTAAAGATAGGAAAGGAATTTTTTTACCAAAAACCCCCACTACAAAAACAGGTCCAAGCAATCCAAAGATTGGTCCTGAAACATTAGAAATTTTCTTGGAAATTGAAGTTAAATAATTTATGAATATTTCATAAGAGAGTCAGTCCTCACCTCGTGTCATGGCTAGTGAAGAAGAAATATTTGAGTTCCATATTCATTAATTTGATGGATAAGCCAAGATGAAAAATATTAATCCTTATGCTTTACCTCATTTTCATGGAATTGTCTCTGAATATCCTGATACTTTCATGTTTGATTTTTCATTAATATGTAGGACATAAGATTACACCAATGATGAAAAAAATCTCAAACGTTTTCCTTCTACCTTGAAGGATTCAACTCTAAGATGGTTTATGAGTTTGGAGGGAAATAGAATCACAACTTGGGATCAAATGAAAAATTCTTTTAGTGAAAGATACAAAGACTATTGTAGAGAAACATATACAATGGATGATATTTTTAGAATGACACAAGGACCTAATGAATCTCTATAATACTTTGAAGAGATATATCAACTAAGCTACAAAAGAGCTCAAAAGTGAACTCTGGATGAAGATTCACTCAAGTTTTTCTTACTCAGAGGAGTAAGAGAATATATGATGGAAACATTGAATCTCCTACCCAATGGAAATATCTACTAGTTGGACTATGATGATATCAAAAGAATATTCAAGAACCATTCAAGGTCTTCTAGAAAGAAAGGTAGAAGGAGTAGAGGTTTGATCTCTCCATATTCTAACCCAACAACCCATATAAATGATGAATTAGGAGGATTATTAGAATATATGAAGATTGATATTTTACACTCTTTATCCATACAAATGGATACAATGCAGATCGAAAATAAACATGAGGAAACAAATAAGGCACTGACAGTCTCTTGTCCCAAATTCACTAGAACACATCCTAGAAATGAGTTCGCTTCAGACCTTATATATGTTTGTGGATTATTTGATGAAAATCATCCAACTAACAAATTCCCTTCTTTTCTAGGCTTGAAAGATACATTTTGAGGAGAAGAATAGAATGTGGAGGCACTATACTTCATGAATCAAAAGAGGCCTAGAGCACCAAGACCATTCCAAATAGGTTTGAACTTCAATCCTACTCAAACTTTTAATACATATAATTCTCAAATACCTCATCAAACATCGTATAACCCATCATCTTGGACTAATTCAAACCCTTGGAAATACCATGTACCTCCAATTCCTCCTTTATACCAATCTTGTCCTAGCATTCCACAAAAGCAATGGAATCAACCATCACAAAGATGAAGGCCATAAAATTTCCAACAGTCTACATTATTTCTTCTTACATTTCCTCAAAACAACACTACTCCAAGTAGTGTTCCTCCTGAGAAACCTCATCTATGCACTCAACCTACTCCAAATCCTAAAAATAAGCAAGTCCAACATGTATACAACAATGATACAACTTATTAGACTTATTCTATGGAATTACAAAATATAAATCTCAGTTTAGGAAAAATATCGCAACAACAACCAAAGCTCATAGAAAATTAAGAATATAAGAAATAAAAAAATTATCTAACCTCAACCACAAGCCCCTCCTTACCTTTAAATATTACAAGAAATAAAAACTTATACATCTGAGGAAAAATAAGTTTTAAGGGAGCCTATCTTGTAAAAAATGTGTGCATAAAAATAACTCTCTTACAAGATCTTAAGGGTGTGCCCTTTTTCAATACGTATATCAAGGAAGAATGTATTAGAATACTAGGGAGAAGAAGGAAATATACTCCAGCCATAAATGTTGTAGGACAACTAGTTGACCTTATGCTTGGGAAGTTAATTGTACCTAAATAATTGGATACAAGGATTCCTTTAGTAGGCATTCATATTAACAACACCCTAGTACAAATTACTCTTATTGATCTAGGAGATGAAATCAATGCTATGACTAAATATACCATGATGAAACTCAACCTTTAGGGATTTCTGAGAAACGCCCCAACTATCCTACAAATTGCATATAGATCCATAGTCAAACCTGAAGGAATGTTGGAAGATATCATAATTTCCATTGACTCATGGGAGTACCCTAGTGACTTCCTAGTCCTTCAACCCAAGTATCAATCCAATGGATATCCTCTCATTTTTATAATTCCTTGGTTGGCCATAGAAGATGCATACATTGGTTGTAGAGAAGGAAATTTGACCATTACTAATGGCCTTTCCCAAAAACAAATTGTTCTTTATCCCCCTTCACAACCTTTGATAACTAAAAATATGCCTATGTGGTTGGAAGAGGAAGAAGACCTAACACAAATAACATAATACCCCATTTACACAATTCACACTTCCTTGGACGATAATACAATTGATGATGACACTTTCCTTGAAACGTTTCTCCAAAATCAATATCTGGAAGATGTGAAAATAGAAGGGATAAATGATGATAATAGATATAAATTCTATGCATAAATAAAACTGAATTATGGATAGATTTGTTTACTATTGAGATAGAACATCCAACTATCTAAACCATATAAATCAGCGCTACAAAAACACTCAAAATCAACAACAAACTCACTAGTCAGTAGGAACACAAACTATTAGATGCACTGAAAATAGATATTGAATTTTTTTCATGGGATTATAAATACATGAAAGGAATCCATCCTACTATGTGTACCCATCACATTTATATCAAAGAGGACTACAAACCTATTAGGCATCCATAGAGAAGGATGAACCCTACAATGAAAGGCATAGTTAAACAAGAAGTCCAAAAGTTTCTTGATTCCAGATTCCTATATCCTATATCATATAGTGAATGGATCTCCCCTCTATTTATTGTCCCAATAATTGGAAATGGAGGATATGTGTGTATTATTAGGATTTGAACAAGGATACCAGAAAAGACCATTTCCCCCTACATTTTATTGACCAAGTTTTGGATGTCTTGGCTGAGAAGCAATATTTTTCCTTTCTGGATGGTTTTAGTGGATACATTCATATCCATATCATCCCTGAGGATCAAGACAAGACCACACTTACATGCCCATGTGGTACATTTGCATACAGAGTCTTACCTTTTGGCCTATGTAATACCCCCACTACTTTTCAAAGAGAAATTCTCAGCATCTTTTCAAAACTCATCCATGATAAAGTTGAGATCTGTATGGATGAATTTACCCCTTATGGAAATTCATTTGATGAATCCTTGGAAAATATAGATAAGGTTCTCCAAACATGTATAGAAATGAATCTATCCCTTATCAATGGAAAATGTAATATGATGGTGAATGAATGGATTATTTTATTACATCACCTGTCCTCCAGAGGGATCAAAATAAACAAATAAAAGATCAAAATCATCACCTTACTTCCTACCCCTTTGAAATCAAAATCTATAAGAAGATTTCTTGGGAATGCATGATGTTACAAGAGGTTTATTAAGGATTTTAGTAAAATAGCTTCTCCATGTTTACTTTGCTGACCAAAGATGTGGACTATTGTTGGACTTTGAATTATCAACAAGATTTTGAAACAATCAAGGAAAAACTCACAATTTCCCCTATTTTACAAGGCCCCAATTGGAGTCTTCCATTTCACATTCACACGGATGCATTAAACAAGTTTGTAGGAGAAGTCTTAGGAAAGTATGAAGACAATAAGCATTATGAAATTTACTTCATAAGTAAGAACTTAGCTGGTGCAGAATTGAATTATACTATTACATAAAAATAATGTTTAGCAGTGGTTCATGCTCTCAATAAATTCAAACATTATGTGACAGGATATAAAGTTTTTATACATACATATAATGCTTCCATTAGATAATTAATGAATAAACCTGACATTAATGGTAGGATGATTAGATAGTTTTTATTATTGAAACAATTTGATCTAAAAATTCTTGACAAGCCTGGAAAACATAATGTAGTTGTAGATTTCTTATCTATATTGACCATTCCTACTGAGGAAGGCATGATTGATGACCAATTTCGAGATGAAAAACCTATTTTCGATATCATTACAAACCCCCTGGTTTGCTAATATAGAAAATTACCTTATATTAGGAAAGTTTCCTAAACATTTCTCCTATAGGGAGAGATGCAATATTGCTTGGAAAAGTTCAACCTACACTTGGGTTGTGGGCTATTTATTCAAGTTATGTCCAAATCATATTTTGAGGAGATGCATAAAGGAATATGAGGTGCATGATATATTGCATGATTTCCATGATGAACCATATGGAGGTCATCATGCATCCAATAGGAAAACTTATAAGATATTACAAGATGGATATTTCTGGCGAACCCTACATAGAGATTCTCAACAATATACTTCACATTGTGATGAATGCAAAGAATAGGGAAACCAACAAAGATAAATGAAATGCATTTATAGCCCCAAGTATCATTAGAACCATTTAAAAAATAGGGCATGGACTTCATAGGCCCAATTGATCCTCCATCAGGACATAAGAAGCACATTTTGGTATCCACATACTATCTGACAAAGTGGAATGAAGTAAAGGCCATAAAGGATGCCACAGAATCAAATGTAGCAACATTCCTCCAAGAATGCATATTTTCAAGGTTTGGTTATCCAAGGGAGATAGACATGGATCAAAGCTACCAATTTACTTCAATTCTTGTTGAAGAAATCATGAGGGAACATAACATATGTCACATAAATTCAACACCCTACCATCCTCAAGCAAATGGGAAAGTGGAATTCACGAACATAGAGCTAGAAAACTTCCTCACTAAAATAGTGAGAAGGAACATGAAATATTGGTCAAAGAATCTCACTGAAGCAGTATGGGCATACAACATTACATGGAAAACTACAATTGGGATTACTCCTTTTGAATTAGTTTATGGTAAGAAATCCATGCTTCCTATTGAATTTGAATATCATACATTGAGAACAACAACTGAATTAGACATGAATTTGTAGTCAGCACGAAAATAAATATTGATCCAATTGAATGCATTAGACGAGTAGAGGATGCATACCCTCTTCAACACTAAAGTGGTGTAGCAACAAATAAATGACTAGCATGACAAGAAGATTAAGTACATGAAGTTCAAAGAACAGGATTGGGATATGTTATATGACTCAATATTTAAGGATTTCAAAGGAAAGATGATGAAAAGGTGGATAGGGCCCTACATCATTGAAAAATGTTATGATAATGGTTAATTGCAGATAATAACAATTGATCAAGAAGGAATACCACTACTAGTGAATGGATTTAGACTAAAGATGTTAAGACCTAAATAATGGCTCATTACCCCTTAATTGGGGCATATTACATTAGTAATGTTATTTTATTTATCTTGGCTTTAGTTCATTATTTTTAATTATACCTCCTAGTCTCCTATATATACCAAGGAGACAATTTCATGTGGAATCATCTTGTAATTGTACATTTATGTGGGAATAAGGAGATTTCCCCCTCGAAGAGGCTTATTATATGAATTTCTGTCTTTTTCAAGGTGTTGAGTACTTATTCTAATGTTTTTCTATGCTATATTGATATTTGGTTCTTAACATATGGTATCATAGCTCAAGGTATTGAGGTTTCGCTGCTACATCTGAGACACCTTGGTATTTTCACTATAACTTTTTTTCTACAATGTTTACAAAGGAATGGATTGGAGGATATTTATTAGACAGATCAAGGCACGTTGGTTTAAAATTTCATCTCCTGCGGCCTTATACTGTCATAGATACAACCTGTGCAACATAGGGTTCTGGAATCATCCTAAACTAAGTCATTGCAGAATTCTCACTATAAAACAATTTCTGTAACATTTCTGACCCTGAAATCTGGAGGATATTCACATAAATTAGTAATGTATTTGTGGTAAAAATTTAAGCTTCTGGGTCATCTCACATTTGTATATACACCCCGTGGAAGATAAGGTATCTGACTATTCCTATTGACTAGTCTAAAGAAGGTGTTCCAGGAAAAACAATCATAACGTCTTCCTAGAGTATCCAAATTGAGTGAGACCAGTTGCATTGGATAGTGGAAAATTAATAGTATGTTTGGTACAAGTTTCATAATTTATGTAAATAATTTTGTGCGGGGCATGCTATACAAGTGAGATCTTTTGGAAAGGCCAAAAATCAGCAAGTTGTGGGGAAGTTACTGTAAATTCCACTTGGCACATCCAATTTTGATGAGACTTGTGGAATTGAAGAGAAGAAATATCAGATAACTACAAAAAATAAAGTTTCATACCCAGAAGGGCCGAGACTTTGGAGATACAACAGAAGAAAGATTGTCTAGCAGAAACACCTCAAAATCAAGGTTCAAAAGTGATACTTGGCCAACATGTCACCCAAAAAGGGAACTTCTACACCAAATAAGCCTCCAGAAAATCTTCTTGGACTCTTGATGAAGGTGAAGAAATGCGTAGGGACATAAATGATTTAAAAAAGAAGATAGTAACAAAAGATGAACTACAAGAGATGATGGAGGGTTTAAAAGGGAAGATCATGGAAGGATTGAAAAATTTCCTAATAGAGAGGACACCTGAAAGTGAAAATGTATACCATGAAATTCATGATGATGACACAAGGAAGGTGAATCAAGAATGGATAAAATCCAACTTTGGGTTGAAGACCAACCACGTTCCTAAGATCAATATGAGGAAGTTTAATGACAAGGACCCAATCACATGGATACTTTAGATGGAGCAATTCTTTGATCTACATAATGTGCCACATACACAAAAGGTACGAATTGCTTCTTTATATTTAGAACCCAATCAATTTGTATGGTATCAATGGCTTTGTTCTTGCAAATCACTCGTCACTTGGACAATTTTCACGGAAGAAATGATAGCACACTATGAGGATACAAGGAGTAATACCTTCTTTAGCCAATTGATAAATCTCAAGCAAAAGGGTTCAGTTACATAGCACATTGAGAACTTCCAAAGATTGAATATAAAGGTAACATATATTCCATATCATCACTTTATTGATGTGTTCATAGGAACTTTAAAGGGTAACATTCAACATGAGGTTCAACTTTGGGAACCCAAATCATTGGAGAATGCATTTAGGGTGGCAAGAAATGTTGAAAATAAAAATATGGCTATGGATACTAGAAGGACCATTCTTAACAGCCATAGAGAGAATAATGCTCCTTCTTCTAAAACAAATCAACCTACAAGGTTGACACCTCGATATTTGGAGGAAAGAAAAGTAAAAGTTTTATGCTTTAATTGTGACAGCAAGTACAGTAAGGGACATAAGTGTGGTGAGAAGAAATTATTCTACATAGATTGTGAAGAGGAATAAGAACAAGAAAAAGAACAAGAATCATCTCAAGATGAAAACGTAGAAGCAATTTCGTTTGAAGAGTTGACTCCCATGATATCGTTTAATGCATCGGCTGGAATTAGCACTCCTCAAACCCTCAAGATCGAAGGATATATCAAAAATAAAAAGATAATAGTCCTAATTGATTCTAGCAGTACTCATAATTTCATTCACTATAAATTAGCCAAATATCTCAATTGCTTTGTATATCCAGTGCCAGAGTTTCAAGTAATGATTGCAGATGGAGAAACTATCAATTGCTCAGGAAAATGAAATAATATCAACCTTACTATGGGAGAAGACCACAAAATGTTTTCTTATATGTATCAATATTACATTCATATGAATCACCAACTTCTGAATTCTCTAGAACCAACTGGAAGGAGGCTCCAAACCCCTAGTTATAGGGTCCAACCTGAAGGAAGCTACAACTCCCTAAATTATCCAGCTACAACTGGAAGGAGGCTCCCACCCTCTATTTTATAGGCTCCAACTTGAAGGACGCTCCAATTCCCTGTGTTCTCTGGTTCCAACTAGAAGGATTCTATGACCCTCTGATCTACAGGATCCAACCTAAATGAATCTGCAACTCCCTATGTTCTTCATCACCAACTGGAAGGCGGCTTCAACCCCCTTTCCTTTCCTCATTCTTTCACCCTGAAATATAATTGTAGAATCAACCTATCACTACCATTGATACTGTCACTACCACTACCTCATCAACCTATAATCAATCTTTCATCCAACCTGTCACGATCACATCAACCTATAAATGCCATTGTCTTTTTCACTATAACTGATATACCATCATCAACCTGAATGTCTAAACCATGTACCAAAACATATACCAAATACCTATACCATATCATGCATCAACCATGTACAAACACCTGTACCATACCACATACAAAAACGTTTACCATACCATGCATCAATCGTGTACCAAAACATGTACCACGAGGTGTGCCTCAACCATAAACCATATCACTAATGACATGTCTCAATCATTCCATACACCATTTACCATAAGATATCATCAATGAAATGTCTCAAGCATGTGATAACATCACCATGACATATACTAAAACGGGTACCAATGTAGCCAAGATATGCTTCTAATCATTGTACCATAACATCACCAAGGTGTAACTCAAGAATATTCCCAAATATACAAACCATGTGCCAAAAATGTACCTCAAACATGTATCATACCATGTTCCATAAGATATTCCTCAAGTATATTCCAATGTCACAAATATGTGCCTCTAATGATAAATCATAACATCCATAAACCAAGTACGAATGATATGTCTCAAGCATGTATCAATATTACCAGGACATGAACCTCACCATATACAACCATGTACCAAAAGGCCTCCAAGACATGCGTTAAACATATGACATAACTACCAAGATATGAAAATCAAAACACATAGAATGAATATCTTTCATCATGAGGAAACCCTAATTCATCAGATCTATGATCACCATACCTTTCTCAAATTTAGAATAAACTATATCGTACCTTCATCAATCATTTTCAAAAGCATCTTCTACTTTCCCCACTATGACTTGTGGATGTCTACTACTTTCTTCACTATGACCCATGAATATATGCTACTTTCTCCACTGTGACCCGTGGATGTCTTCTACTTGCTCCATTGTGACCTGCAGATGAATTTATAAAACCTCGATACACTTTTCTCTTGAAGTCTTTCCCTTCACTGAACTTCACCAATCTTCCTAGCACAAGAGTAGACCCACTTAATCTAACTTCATTCACAAAAACTCACTTGAATGGATGATCTAAATGAGAGGTTCTTGATGTGTATTTATACTTTTACAAGCAACTCCTTTCCTTAATTGTAGGGCTTCTTGTACTTTCTTGTTACAACCACTTTACCCTTTAATTAATGACGTGTAACTGTTTAGGGGCTTCTTAACCAATATTTAAGGCTTAGAAATTCAAGAGAGGATAACTCCTCAACCATGAGGTACCCTATGATGTGACACCTACCATTGGAAATTACATGACAAGGAATATCCATCTAATAGTGCATGACCTATATTTACACTATCCTTCATGTCCTTATTCGTCAAACAATTTGGGCTTCATGAGCATGCGTCTCGGGCTTCTCATCCACATAGCCACCTTTCCAAGGATTCTTCTAGGGTTGACTAGGGTTTAAATCAATGCTTCTAGATTTAATATAGAGTTGACATCAATGACAACTAACATTCCAATAGACTTCAGTTGGCCTTCCTCTCCAATCATCATCCTAACAAACAATTATGGGAGAAGGATTTAAGAGAAGGGAATGAATAGAGCCTTCTAGGATTTATGAAAACCATGAGATAGTGGAAATTTTTCAAAAATGTGAGTGGTTGGGTTACTTTGAGAGACTAAGGGGGTTTTATGATGAGGTGTCCATGTATTTTTCCTAGAATTTCCATAACATATGAGATCGGGAATATGTGCCTATAATCAGGGGGCTAACCATCAAGATCAATGAAGCCTCCATCAACAAAGTTTATAATTTACCTTTGGGAATTCCTTGGGACAAAGAAGAAATACATGAAGACATTAATTCCGAGAAGACATTCTTCCTCCATAATGAGAAACCCAGTGAGGATAAAAATGGCATAACAATGGATATCTTCCATCACCCATGGAAGGAAGTATCATATTACATCATCAAATACATTATTTGTGAGGGTAGGATGAGTGTAGTCTATGCCTATCATTTCAGAATGTTACATCAACTTAGGCATCTTCCAAACCAAGAACTACACTTGAATCTAAGTATCCCCTATTTTCTTCTTTAGTCACTCAAACAGACGAGTATAAAAGTACAAAGATGGAAATGAGAATTATTAGCACATCATCACCTCCCCAAGATGATAGTCTCTGATGCTCTGTTAGGAACCAAATATCAATATAGCATAGAAAAACCTCATAAAAAGTACTCAACGCCTTGAAAAAAAGATAATTTCAGATAATAAGCCTCTTCGAGGGGGCAACCTCCTTTTACCCCACTTAAATGTTCAAGTACAAGATGA
>ML777866.1:839929-868467 GCA_009831015.1 Picea engelmannii
ATGGCCTAAAGCCGACATAAATAAAATAACATTACTAATATAAATTACAACTAATGGCCTAAAGCCGACATAAATAAAATAACATTACTAATCTAATATGCCCCAATTAAGGGGTAATGAGCCAATATTAGGGCTTAACATGCTCTTAGGAGATTGAAACATAGAATTATGTGGGGATATTTCATCAACAAATAAATACAAGATTTTGAATAAGTATAAGAATCCATGAGTAAGAAAGAAATATATAAGGGTGAGGAACCTAAGATACTCACCAAGCCCAAGAAAGAAATACAAAAAAAAAGAGGGGGAAGAAGAAAAATATAGATGAAGAATATAAAGAGGTGGCTAGTGTCTTAACTACTTTATGGACCCCTATAGTCAACCCTCTAAAAATAACCAATATATATTGGGTACATCCTAGAAGGAGGAGATCCAACAAGATCAAGAAAAGTCAAAAAAAGAGGATCCCAATACCATCAACCCCACTCACTATCACACCCCAAGTAGAGGAAGTTAAGGACTCTCCTATCCTTGAAAAAAAAAATAAACAAATGGGAAGGATCCTTGAGAACAGATTGTGATGAAAGAGGAGATACGAACGGAAGGAACATCTAAAACTAAAACTCATATGGAAAAACTTCTTTATGCAAGCATTTTGGAACTAGAGAAATCTAAGGTTGATGCCATCAAGTCGAAAAGGGTGGAAAAGGATAACAAAGGAAATATTAAATAAGAGGTTGCTCAAGATTTGGAACAACAACTCCAAATCATGCAAGAAAAGTTCCAAATTATGACTATGCAGAAAGTGGACTACAATCAAAAGATGAAGGTAGATAACTAGAAACTTCAACAACAATTGAGTAAAGTAAAAATAGATCTACATGAGAAGAGTGAAAAAGTAGAGATCACACAAGCAACAGTCAAAACTATAGACAAATTATATGAATAAATGTTGGAATATAGGCCACGAACCAAAACATACACATGTTCCTAAAACAACAGTGGCACAAAAATCAGATTACACACTTAGCTAAGTTTTTGAAATTCAACACGGATACACCCAAAGCTTTCCTAGATGCATACTAGGGTTGTAACATGGAAAAAAATCTCAGATTTTGTGAGTTCGACCTACATAACCTTGTCTTACCACATCTCTACAACTGGAATCTGATCCATATGTAGGGGATATGAAATTGATGGCCTTTGATTCTTGGCTAAGGCATGAAAAAATGAGGTCAGGAGAATTCAAAAAGAACAAGGAAGAAGAAAAGAAAACACCCATTTAAATTAGAGTAGAGGCTTCTATACCTAAAGATGTCATAAACAATCACCATAGCCTCTCTTTGGATAAGGATATAACTCCAAGGTGGACAACCAACCAAAGGGAAGTAATAGCACATATAGATGACACATTGAGATTATTGGCAGAAGTAGCAATAGAGGCTTACCACATGAGGTGGCATTCCTTGTCTCGTGCCTTGGGAATAATAGAGCCCCACTCTCCAAACACATTTCAACTTCCTCTCCTCACAACACCATGGTATAAATAAACCCTAAGGATAATGATGACTAATTGTATTGGGATAAGGATGAGCCCTCCACTCCTTCTCCCTGTAGCTCCTATGGATGACCTCAAACTGAAAAAGGAAGAAGCAAAATGGTCCATCATTGTGAGGTATAATGGATACCATGATTAGCAAGTTGACACCAAGTATATAGCTTGGGATATGAGAGAGGAATTCAACAAACAAAAACAAGAAAAACAAGAGAATGTTGATAGACAATAGGGTAATGAAAAACTACACTATGTTGAGAAGTAAGAGGGAATTGAGCAACAACAGGATGATATACAACAAAGGAATGATGAACAACAATAGAGTACAAAACAAAAAATTAAATAGTGATATCAGAAAGACCATTTTTTGTTGCATAAGGGTTTTCAAGAGTTAGGTTGGGGGGTGATGATAAGCCTCATTATTGTACATTCTAAAGTCTCATCTTTGACATATTTTTCCACCACAAAATATCTAATATTTGATTTTTCCCATCTTTAATAGTTAGTCATGGGTATTTCGTATGTTGCTTAATGAATGTATTTATTGAGGTGGATTTTTATGTATAATATACCTTTTTGCAGTAATGTTTTTTGGAAAAAGACATGTGTTCCACCAACCAGGTCAAACTGTAGGAGTCAAGGGTGCCAACCTCCTAGAAATAGGGGAATTTGTCCCCTCGAGTGAGCTTACAGCCAAAGATCAAGGGAAATTATATACACCTACCTCCAAGAGCACTCCTTGTGCATTTGTTACCACTTCTTCTTAATAGTAGTTTGAAAATAAAAAGGTAAAGGGTTGAGATCCCTCATTTACTCATCACTCTCCTTGATTTAGGAAGGGAGGTCGAAATCTCTAGTTATATATAGGCCTCTAGTCTAAGAGAGAGGGATAGCGAATTTCTGGAGAAGCATTGTATGGAGATGTTTTGCAATACTTTTTGTTGAAGACTAACTTTGATTTTTCTGATGTACTATTGATATTTATGAAATAAGATGGTTTTGACTTCAGTCCATTAAATTTCCTCTTAGGTTCCTTGTGATTCTTGGGTAGGGATGTTAATCCCTAGACAAAGCCCCATGATATGTATAAAACCCCTTATTGTACCCTAGATATTGAATTATTACATTTCTAGTAGGTCATATAGAACCCTTCTTTGCACCCTTTCATTATAATTGTAACCCTTTGTCTCCTATATATATATAAGAAGATATAGTATTATGATCATCTTATCTCATCTCATATTGTGTTATGAAACTTATATATTGTAAAGGAGGTTTCCCCCTTGAAGTGGACTAAATTGTGTTGGTTTCTTATCATTTTTAAGGTGTTGGGTCATAACATTTGGTATAAGAGCTCAAGGTCTTGGGGTTTCATTGTTACATCTAAGACACCTTGGAATGTTCACTATAAATTGTTTTCTAGGATGTTTCCGAAGAAACCCCTTGGGGGATATTTAGTAGACAGATCAAGGTATCTGGGGTTCCAATTTCATCTCTTGAGTCCTTATAATTTCAGAGATATATCTAGTGTAAGATAGGGTTATGGAATCATCTTGAATTTAGTCATCGTATAATTTTCTCTATAAAATTATTTCTGTGAAGTTTCAGACCCTGAACCCGAAGGATATTCATAAAAATTACCAAGGTATTTTTGATACAAATTTTAGCTTCTGATTCATCCTAATTTTGTAGATACACCTTGTGTAAGATAGGGCATCTGACTAGTCATATTAACTAGTCTCAAACAAGTGTTCCAGGTAAAAAAATGATATCTTCTTCAGTGAGTATGAAAATTAAGTGAGACTAGTTGCATTGGACAATGGACAGTTTGTAGTATTTCCGATGCAAGTTTCAGAATCAAATATCATATATTGTTCTCTTGGCACACTTTACAAGTATGCTCGCCTGGAAGGGACAAAAATCAACAAGGTGCAGGGAAGTTACCATAACTTATACTTGGCACACCCAATTTTGATCCTATGGAATTGCAGAGAGGACATATAAGAGAGATATAGAACAAAATTTCATACCCAAAAGGGACAAAATGATAGAGATACACCAGAAGAAAGGTCGGCCAAGAGGACAAACTCTAAATTAAGGGTTTTAAAGCTACGTAACTTAGAATTGACATACTTATTTTTGGAATAATTGTTTTGGGTGATTTGAAATTTGTGATAAATATAGAATAGAGGTGTATTATTATTATTACTCCATATGGGTCCCAAAAATGTGACAACACCTATTAAACCTCTAGAAGTCTCATCTATGACTCAAGAAGAAAATGAGGACATACATAATAGGTTGTCCAAATTGGAGGAACAAATTAAGAATGCGAGTGAAAAGTCTAATAATTGGGTAAACTCAAAAAGACAAATTCAAGTAATTGAAGGGAAGATGGATGGAATGGAAAACAATATGGAGGGTATGAAAAACAATATGGATGATATGTAAAATAAGATGGAAGAAAATAAGAGCGACATAAAAAGAGAAATACAAAATTCCATGAAGGAAATGAAAAATATGTCTTCCATGATATCTCAAGCTATAGCTGGGAGATTCCCTAAAGCAGACATAAAAATGGAATGGACTAATGAAAATAAAGGTAGTACTCATGTTGAACAAACTTCCAATAATAATCCATTTAGTGAATATAACTCTAATTGTGGAGTTAATTCTGGTGGGGGTCCTAAATTCAACTTTCCCAAAATTGAATTAAAGAATTTTGATGGTACAAATGTATTTACTTAGGTGAACCAAATAGAGAAATATTTTGAACTACATAATATTATGGATGATAAGAAAAGGATTCACATAGAAACCTTGAACTTTGAGATAAAACCGTATCAATGGTATCAATGGATAGTGAAAAGGTATCCCCCTTTATATCACTACACTTGGGATTTATTTACAAGATACTTAGAATCACAATTTGGGGAATTTTGGGAACAAGACTACCTCAGTCAATTGACAATTATCAAACAATTAAGTGATATTGAAGAATATAATTCAGAATTCCTGGTACTAGCCACAAGGGTGGATAACTTAAGTGATGAACACTTGCTGGAAGCTTACATGGGTGGATTAAAAGAAGACATTAAACATGAAATTTTATTAAGACAACCTACAAATATTATGGAAGCTATGCAAAATGCTCGTCATATTCATGCCAAAAATAAGGTTGCACATAAGTATATCATTAGAGTAAAATCTCGTTTCGAGGGTCATAAGACAACCATATCTCAACCAACAAGGTTGACACCTTAGAAAATGGATGAAAGAAGAGAAAAATGACTATGTTTCAATTGTAACAACAAGTACAGTAAAGGGAATAAATGTGGTGAGAAGAAATTATTCTACATATACTGTGAAGAGGAAGAAGATAGTTTACCTAAACCATAAAGTTTGACACCTCAACAAATGGATGAAAGAAGAGAAAAAGGAATATGTTTCAATTTTGACAGAAAGTAGAGTAAGTGGCATAAATGCGGTGAAAACAAATTACTATACATAGATTGTGAGGAGGAAGAAGATCAAGAATTGAAACCATCACAAGACCCAAATATAGAAGAGACTACTCCAACAATATATTATCATTCTTTGGTTGGTATCATTACTCCACAAACCCTCAATATACATAGATACATCAAAAAGAAAAAGGTATCAGTATTGCTTCATTCATGTAGCACCCATAATTTCATCAATTACAAATTAGAAAAAGATCTCAATTGTTTTGTATATCCTACACTAGAGTTTCAAGTAATGATTTCAAATGGAGGTACCATAAATTGTTTAGGTAAATGCCATAGTATTAAGATCAACATGGGGGAGTATTTTCTAGGTATCCCCATGATTTCCATCCAAATGGGGGGTGTTGATGTTGTATTATGGGTCCAATGGTTGCAATCATTGGGAATAGTGGCCTTTGATTTTCAAAATCTTTTTATGAGATTTTATTCAAATGGAAAGGAAATTGAGCTTAGAGGTATAAAGTGACAATCTCTAATAGCATGGTGAAATTAATCAAAGAAGGACACCAAGGTGTAATTTCACAATTGTGCTCACTTGATGTTCAAACATCTATAGCCCTGGCTCCATTAGATCTCCAAATAATTATCAACAATCATTCCAAGGTATTTGGTGAAATGTCAAAGGGTATCCCACCTACTCAAGACCATGACCATGCTATTCATTTGCAGCTAGGAAGTGTACCACCTAACATTAGGCCTTACATGTATCCGTATGCATATAATAGTGAGATTGAATGCATGATCCAGGAAATGTTAGAGGTTGGCATAATTCAACATAGCCAAAGTTCTTTCTCTTCACCGGTGGTGTTGGTTACAAAAGGGATGGCTCATGGCATATTTTTCCATCTTATAGACAACTCAACAAAATGACCATCAAAGATAAGTTTCCTATCCCTGTCATTGATGAATTATTAGATGAATTACATGGAGTAAAATACTAAGTTGGATCTTCGTTCAGGATATCATCAAATCATAATGTGATAAGAATACATTCCTAAAATAGATTTTAGAACACATGAAGATCATTATGAATTTTTGGTTATTCCATTTGGACTAACTAATGCACCTTCAACATTTCAAAGCTTGATGAATTCCATTTTCAAGCCCTTCCTTAGAAAATCTATGTTAGTATTTTTTGATAACATACTAATCTACAACAAATCTTAGGAAGAACATGTACAACATCTTGACAGAGTATTACAACTATTGGAAGAGAAACAAATTTATGCAAAGCCTTCCGAGTGTGCCTTTGGGGTTCAAGAAGTGGAATATTTGGGTCATATTGTATCTCATGAAGGTGTAAAAGTGGACCATAACAAAATTAAATCTATAAGGGAATGGCCAATTCCCAAAACCTTGAAGAAACTTAGAGAATTCTTACGATTGATAGGCTATTACCGCAAGTTTGTCAAGAACTATGGTCAAATAACAACACCTCTAACAACATTATTAAAAAAGAAATCATTTTCTTGGACAAAAGAAGCAATCAAATCTTTTGAAAAACTTGAGGCTATGTGTACAACCCCCATCTTGACCACATTTGACTTCACAAAAGAATTTATTGTGGAGTGTTTTGCCTTGGGCCATGGAATTGGTGCAGTTTTAATGCAAGAAGGAAGACCCCTTGCCTTTGAAAGTAGACAACTTAAAGGAAAAAACTTAGTCAAACCCATTTATGAAAAATAAATATTGGCCATTGTTGGAGGCAAGACGAAGCGGAAAAGCAAGGTGTTTTTGGGAAAGAAAGCATGCATGAGGAAAGCGAAAACTGGAAGGAAGAACAACACGCACACATGCATGGAAGACCTAATGACGATAGGGTTAGGGTTTTGGTAATGTATTGTAAACGGTTGAAGAGACAAAAATGTATAAATATATATACTTACGTATCATAAGGGGTGGGGATATATAGTTAGGTATCGCTGGGTTTTTGGTTATCAAAAATACTATTCTTTGTTATAGCGAGAATTATTGTAGTGAGATGATATGGGATACTTGTTTTATAACCTACTTTTGTAAGCTGTTGAGCTAGAGAGGACGGAGGAGGGTAGATCTTGAGGGTTAGATCACAGGTTGAGGAGCCTGGTGCGGGCTAGTCTACCTCATATAGATCTTACCCAAATAGGAAGAATTTTAAGCGCGAGACGTTGTAGTACCAGAGAGACTATAATAAAAGAGCTAAGAGCCAAATCTTTGTGGATGTAGCTCAGGAGGGGGTGAACTACAGTAACATCTATGTTATGTGATGAATGCATGCATATATTTATTTTCTTCATTAGTTATTGTTAATCTTAATGAATGAGTTGTTGTATTTCCTGCTTATTCATGAATGACATTATATTGTGGTTACAAGGTATAATAGAAGTTCATTATACAGTTCTCATATCTCCCACTCAATCCTAGGATGTAAACACATGAGTCTTACAGCCACCCATTAAAGTTATCTTGGGTGAGATGGCACATGGTACTCTATGCATTGCGTTGCCTTCTGGTTCACTAGGAGGGCCGATAGTTTTAGAGGATTTGTTTGAAACCCAAACATACATGAACCCTGGTCAATAGAAAATCAGACATAATAGAATAGTAAACCAACAAAGGGTTATGTTTCTGTTGGTAGGAACAAGAGAGGATTGAGTAGATGAGATAAGTTGAAGATCTGTCAGAGGCAGATCAAGAAAATATTAGGGAAGAAAGCATTGAGATACTAAAAGGGAATTTTGAGACCATAGAATCCCACAAAAGAAGAGATCGAAAGATGGCTAAAGAGAAAAGAGACGGAGTTTGAAAAAAATATAACAAAAACTCTAGAGTAACACCCCACAACTATCTTGAGAAATATGTGTTTAATGATTTACACGAAGTCATTTTATGTGATTTTCCACATCTATTGTAGGAGTGGATACTCAGGTTGAAGGATAACCATGCAACAAACTGGATTCGACAACTTGAGTGCACCCCAGTACAAATTGAGCAGCTACAGCAAGTGAACAACAAATTCACCCGCGTAGTATATTTTTGTCTTGACAGTATTATGAGAGGTTTTATAACAGAAAGTCTTGAAAGTCAGTGGGCCATGAAGACAAATATTGTAGAAATATGGAGTTGATGTGAGAAAGGACATCATATGCATATAGAGTGTAGGTAGAAATGATGACTAGGCAAGTTCCACCATAGTTTAATCAAGTTCCAACTCCATACAACACTGCATAGTAGCAGTATAATATTGTGCAATAACCATATAATAACGTGCAACCGCAGTACAACACAACACAGCCTCAGTACAATACCATGCAGTATAATCAGGAGCCTCAGTATAACATGTCGAGAGGAGATGGAGCAGGTTACAGATGTGGAGAACAAGCTAGAGGAGGTTTTGGATGAGGTCGAGGATCAGTCGTATGTCAAAATTGTCAACAACCAGGACATTATGAAAGAGAATTTTTTCTTCCACCAAAAACTTGTATGTATTGTCGTGCATCGAACCATGATACAGAGGAATTCCCGACACTATTAGTAAAGATCTAGGAAAAGAGGAACCAGAACAACTAGAATGTTTAGTGGATATCAGCCGAAGCAAGGGATGAAGGATGAAAAATCAATATAGTTACCCATGGAGGAGCTAAAACAGGGAATGACACAATTCGAAAAGAGCCAACACAAAATCAGTGGTTGAAGAAGAAAATCGAACCAAGGAAACAGTTCGACACTTAGAAGGAGAAGGAGGTATTTAAGCAAGAAAGACAAGAATTTCAGAAAGAATACAAGACGTCGAATTCAACTGTGCAACAAAACAAGGAAGCACCAGAGTACGAGATGCCTCCATTATTGGATCATACCAACGAAATGAAACCCATGGGACAAGTAAGTACAATCTAAGTATTTTTGCAATCGTGTGTAAAAGTATTAAATGATCCACCATCTATGAAGATATTGCAAAACATATTAGAAAAATGTAGTGTAGAGACGGAAGGCAAACTAGAAAAAAAGACAGTCAATCACCTACATACTGAATGAAAACATTGGAGACTTCAATATGGGAGATATCATACTCGATCTAGGATATGATGTTAATGTATTACCAAAGAAGACATGGCAATGCATGGGAGATCCCACACTAGGATACTCACCTGTCTAATTGAAACTAGCCAACCAACATAGAGTTCTGCCAATTCAGAGACTGAAAGGAGTGACAAGAGACCTAGATGGAGTGCACACTAACGCAGATTTTGAAGTCATTGAAATAGTGGATGGCACGACACCTTACCCAGCATTGCTTGGTTTGGATTGGGAGTTTGAAAACCAAGCCATAATCAACTAGAATATCAGGAAAATGACATTTGAGTCAGGAGAATACAGGTTCAACGTGCCATTAGGCCCATCAGAAGGGGAGAGGTTTGTAGAACCTACTTGCCTGGACTTAGAGGAAATCAGCCAGTTGTACATAACAACTGCACATGATGAGGATTACATAAACCCAACTACATACGGAATACTCAGTTGGCGGAGCATTACTTCATGTGTGATAGACTCAAACACCAATTTAGAGAACTGGCAACAAAGGTTACACGAAGTGTCCATGATAAGATGTGCATGAATAGACCGCGCAATAAGATGGGTCAGTACAGAGATAAGGGAACCACCCAGTTTCCATGGAGTAAATGATCTGGAAACATTATTGGCAGAGTACGAAGACATAGTCTTAGAGAATCAAAGATTGTTAGCACTTGATATAGCACTCAAGGCCACACCTGCAAGATCGTGCGGTGCACATAAAGAGACAATCACAGATTGGTACCAATGTAAGCAGTTACTCCACATAAGGTTCGGCGCAAAACAAAAAAACAACAAGCAGCAGAAGTATGATGGACAAGGGGCACTAGAAAAACACTTGGAGGAGTGCAGAATGCTATGGAAATTGACACCTCTAGAGGAGTGGCCTCATCATTTCATACACACTCTAGAGGGAATACCATCAAACTGGTATATAGACCAGGAACTGCGCAAGGGAACTACGACTTGGACAACATTGCAATAAAATTTTACAGTCACTTTCTCATTCGAGCATGAGAACCCAAACATAGATGTTGCTCTTAAACAGATTAGAGGAGTGATATTCATCAAAGAACCAGAATTAGAACTTATCACAGAAGAACAACAACAGAACAAACAAATAGTTAAGGAACTATTGTCATGTTACCATGTGCAAGAAGAAGCACCAGATGAAGCTGATCTATGCAATATTTCAGATTGAAGAAGTAGAAGGTGAAATAGAAGTGGAAGGACCACCTATAGAATCAAAATTCATTGCCACGTTGATCAGGGTAAAGAAAGTCAACATTGGGACAACTGAGCATCCCAAAATGGCCATCATTGGAGACTACTAGGATGAGCAAACAATGGAAAGTATAACAGATTTATTGCATGAGTACAATGACTTATCTCATACCAAATTTACAGAAATGAAGAACATAGTAAGAGATATAGGAGAAATGAAGATACCACTCACACCTGAAGTGATATTGATCAAACAGTGACCATATAGATTGAATCCAATATATAAGCAGAAAGTCAAAGATGATATTGACAGGATGCTTGAAGTCGAAATCATACAATCGGTCGAAGAATCATAATGGATAAGCCCGATGGTAGTTAAGGACAAGAAATAAGGAGGGATCGGGATATGCATCGACTTGAGGAATTTGAACGATGCATGCCTACATGACCCATTCCCTACACCATTCATGGATGAAGTGTTAGAGAACGTAGGAGGACATGAATCTTACTCATTCACTGATGGATTCTCAGGATACCACTAGATCAAGATAGCACAGGAAGATAGATACAAGACCACGTTCGCGATAGAATGGAGGTCCTACAGTACACATTCATGCCATTTGGATTGAAGAATGCACCCGAAATATTTTCTAGAGTAGTCATCACTGCGTTTACGAAATTCATCCACCAGTTTCTCGAGGTATACTTGGACAATTGGACAGTCTATAGTTTGTTGAAAGACCATGTAGAAGTATTACGGATGATGTTAGAAATATGAAGGCAGTGCCAGATATCATTGAACATAAAGAAATGCATATTCATAACATCATTTGGGATACTATTGGGCCACATAGTATGCAAACAAGGTCTATTAGTAGATCCTGCAAAGATTGCAGTAATTGTTAACTTACCACCACCAAAAACAATCTTTCAACTAAGAGCGATGTTAGGACACATAGGATACTATAGGAAATTTATCAAAGGGTATGCACAAATTACTACACCAATGGAAAAGTTGTTAAGAAAGTGATCCAAAATCGGATTCAGAAGCCTGTCAGGGCTTGAAAAATGCTCAAAAATGAAAGTGCTCAGAATCCGACGAAACCAACACCATTGCGTTTGTCTCGTCTTCCTGATTCTGGTGGTATATTTACTTTGTCAAACGGATTCCGTATGGAGAAGATATCGCATTCTGTCCGAAAAGTCAAACAGGCAAAAAAAATTGCTGACTGTGCAGTCCGTACAGTCCGTACAGGACACGTGGCAGGTCCGTACAGGACACGTGGCAGGTCTGTACAGGACACGTGGCAAGTCCGTATAGGACACATGGTGGCTCTAGGTGCTGACACATGTCAGGCAGATTTGGAATTTTTAGCGTACGGTTGGACCAATCCTGAAGTGACATGTGTCACCACTGGAAGGGTGACACGTGGCACGAGTGATGTCAGCAGCTGACGTGGCAAGATGACTGGGCATATGTATGGCGGATGACGAGGCAGTACGGATTCCGACGTGGCGATGATGTGGCAAGGCTGACTAGGCATACGGCATGTGATGACGTGGCAAGCAATTATTGGTTGGAAGTTGTCGAATCATTTGTTGACATGTGGCGTATATTGGGCAAGTGATTGGGTGCCACGTGGCCCAATCACGGTCTGCCACGTGGCACCCCAGTTTTTGTCAATTTGGTTTATTAATCCAAATTTTTTTTTGGTCAACCGGATTCAAACCGACGACCTCCTCCACACTTAGCGCCTTCGCAACGAGCCTCTGACCAATAGGCCACGCAGTGGTTCTTATTATCTAATTGACAGACTTTATATTTATGTTGATGTAATGTTGAATACGGCGGGGGGTCGGGTCGGGGCTTAGCCCCGACCCCCGGTTATATGCATTGTATATGACCCGTGGTATATGTGAAACGAAGCACGGGAGGGGTAAACAAATGTTAACCCACAGTTCTATGGTGTTGAACATGTGACCACCATTTTCAAATGCGCGCGGGATGTGTTGTGTAAGCCCATGGTTACCGTTATGCCCATGCGACCTGGTGTCAACGCATACAAAGGCCAGCGCTTAGCCTACGGCTAGCGCTTGGCCATATATGGTAGCATATGACCACTTAAAGGGGCGCGCGCTAGGCCAAAGGGGGCTAGTGCCCGATTTAACTACAATATGGCTATAAAGTGGGTTTTCAACCACTTTTGGTTAATTTTAATGTAATTAAGCCATTTTTAATGTAATTGGGAGTTATTGGGTGGTTTTTGAGCCTAACTTCTTGGAGGAAGTTGGAGATGGACAACTACCTTCACAACTATTTAACCAAGGCCATGTTGAGGCCATGGGGACAACTTTTGAGAGCATTCAGAGCAGAGATACTGAGGAGAAGCCAAGTCAAAGCCAGTTTGAGGCAGAGCAGTCGTTGAGGAGGAGATGTTGTCGGACCATTTCTGAGAGCTCCGAACGTCCGTTTCACGTGCCGTTTTTTGTGCATGGTTTTAGAGATCTGGGCGAACATGACCAGATCAGTCTTGTAGCCATTCGGCATTGCAATGATGTACTATCAAGCTTTCGAACAGAAATAAAGAAGCCTCCCCCACAGGGAAAAGGCCCGGAGACGTAGGCAAAGTTGTGTCGAACTCCGTTATCAACCTGTGTATTATGGTTTGCTGTCTTTCATTGCATTTCAGATCTACATATATGTAAATGGCTATATAATTCCTTTTCTTTTCTTGTTCTTTCGTTAAGTTTCTCAATGGTCAATTAATTCATGCAAATTAAAAACTCAACCATAAGTCATTCGAAAAATCCTGACGGATCAAGTGGTATCAGAGCTAGTTGACGTTTGGATTTGAGTTTTCCATGTTAGCCAGGGAAGAGAACATCTCAAGGAGGAAAATGGAATCTACAGGAGGACTTTCTCAAGACGAGAAGGAGTTCATAGATTCGGTGTTTGCCATGGCCGAGATGGTGAAGGTGTTGTATGAAGACTACTTGGAACGAAAGAGCATGGTTGGAGTGAAAGCTTCAAAGAAGAACAAAGGAAAAGAAGCATTGAAGGAAGTGCCTTCTACATCTGTTTCAGAAAACACATCTGAGGTATACAGTGAAGGTTACTCATCAAATTTTCCTCATACTCATCAAGTTGGTTTTGGTGAATTTGAAAAACACACAAAAGGTGTAGGTTTGAGAATATTAACCAAGATGGGTTATGAAAAAGGAAAGGGCCTTGGAAGTCGAGGTCAAGGCATTGTAAATCCTATTGAGGTTGAGGAAAGGCCTCGATACTTAGGATTGGGATATGGAAAAGGGGACCTTGGAGAGTCTTCCAAGATAGGTTCCAAAACTTCGGAAGCAAGTGATGCTTCGAATGGCCAACTTAAGACATTGCAAGAACACTTCACAAAAGGAAATGGCGCATCACTTCAGGATTGTGGTAGTGAATGCAAGTCATCTCCAAAGAAAAGTGAAGATCAGCATGAAAGGTATAATGGTCATGTTTTTATTAATTCTCCTTTTGATTATAACAAGCATAATCAAGTAAACCGGAACTTGTGGAAACTTTATCCGTGTACTTATTGTCAGTCACCTAAGCATTGTGTTGCCAAGTGTTGGAAGAGACAAACTTTGTACAGGAAACCTATGTCGACCAGGAAGGAAACACGATGTAAAGGCTCAAGTCCACAACGGAAGAAGGAGAAGGGTAAACAGGTCTGGATGCCAAAAACTCATTGCACGTTTTGCAACAAGAGTGGACATCAAAAGACTAGTTGTTGGAAGCTTAATCTGGAGCTTCGTCCAAGGAAGGACAAAAGGATTTCGCATGTACCCACGAAGGAGGAAGGATTACCAGCAGAGAAAGAGGAACATCGTGAAGGAAAGAGAGCAGTCACTTGGTTCTGCCAGAAGTGGATGTCTCAGCTTCAGTGTATTTTGCTTCCACTAATGTAATCATTTTTCAGAGACAAAGAGCAAGCCGGGTGGCCTATCCCGAGCTTGTTGAGGGTCAGTAACCTTTTGGGGACCAAAAGGTATTATTGTTAGGAGGTGTGATCCGAAATCGGATTTAGAAGCCTGTCAGGGCTTGAAAAATGCTCAAAAATGAAAGTGCTCGGAATCCAACGAAACCAACACCATTGCGTCTGTCTCGTCTTCCTGATTCTGGTGGTATTACTTTGTCAAACAAAGTCCGTATGGAGAAGATATTGCATTCTGTCCGAAAAGTCAAACAGGCAAAAAATTTTGTTGATTGTGCAGTCCGTAGAGTTCGTACAGGACACGTGGCAGGTCCGTACAGGACACATGGCAGGTCTGTACAGGACACGTGGCAATTCCGTACAGGACACATGGCGGGTCCAGGTGCTGACATGTGTCAGGCATATTTGGCATTTTTAGCGTACGGTTGGACCAATCCTGAAGTGACACGTGTCACCACTGGAAGGGTGACACGTGGCACGAGTGACGTCAGCAGCTGATGTGGCAAGCTGACTGGGCAGATGTACGGTGGATGACGAGGCAGTACGGATTCCAACGTGGCGATGACGTGGCAAGGCTGACTGGGCATACGACATGTGATGACGTGGCAAGCGATTATTGGTTGGCAGCTGTCGAATCATTTGTTGACATGTGGCGTATATTGGGCAAGTGATTGGGTGCCACGTGGCCCAATCACGGGCTGCCACATGGCACCCCGATTTTTGTCAATTTGGTTTATTAATCCAAAAAATTTTGTGGTCAACCGGATTCAAACCGGCGACCTCCTCCACACTTAGCGCCTTCGCAACGAGCCTCCGACCAACAGGCCATGCGGTGGTTCTTATTATCTAATCGGCAGACTTTATATTTATGTTGATGTAATGTTGAATACGGCGGGGGGTCGGGCCGGGGCTTAGCCCCGACCCCCGGTTATATGCATTGTATATGACCCGTGGTATATGTGAAACGGAGCACAGGAGGGGTAAACAAATGTTAACCCACAGTTCTATGGTGTTGAACATGTGACCACCATTTTCAAATGTGCGCGGGATGTGTTGTGTTAGCCCACGGTTATCGTTATGCCCATGCGACCTGGTGTCAACACATACAAAGGCCAGCGCTTAGCCTACGGCTAGCGCTTGGCCATATATGGTAGCATATGACCACTTAAAGGGGCGCGCACTAGGACAAAGGGGGCTAGTGCCCGATTTAACTACAATATGGCTATAAAGTGGGTTTTCAACCACTTTTGGTTAATTTTAATGTAATTAAGCCATTTTTAATGTAATTGGGAGTTATTGGGTGGTTTTTGAGCCTAACTTCTTGGAGGAAGTTGGAGATGGACAACTACCTTCCCAACTATTTAACCAAGGCCATGTTGAGGCCATGGGGACAGCTTTTGAGAGCATTCAGAGCAGAGATGCTGAGGAGAAGCCAAGTCAAAGCCAGTTTGAGGCAGAGCAGCCGTTGAGGAGGAGATGTTGTCGGACCATTTCTGAGAGCTCCGGACGTCCGTTTCGCGTGTCGTTTTTTGTGCATGGTTCTAGAGATCTGGGCGAACATGACCAGATCAGTATTATAGCCATTCGGCATTGCAATGATGTACTATCGAGCTTTAAAACAGAAATAAAGAAGCCTCCCCCACAGAGAAAAGGCCCGGAGACATAGGCAAAGTTGTGCCGAACTCCGTTATCAACCTATGTATTATGGTTTGCTGTCTTTCTTTGCATTTCAGATCTGCATATATGTAAATGGATGTATAATTCCTTTTCTTTTCTCGTTCTTTCGTTAAGTTTCTCAATGGTCAATTAATTCATGCAAATTAAAAACTCAACCATAAGTCATTCGAAAAATCCTGACGGATCAGAAAGGATACAAAGTTTCAGTGGAACGATGAGTGTCAACACGGTTTGGATACCCTGAAGGAAAAGATGGTCACTGTGCCTATACTAGTATTTCTAGACTAGGAGAAGACATTCCATGTGCATATAGATGCATCAACCATAGCACTTGGAGCTATCTTGGTGCAGACAAGAGTGAGAGACTTGGATCACCCAATAGAATTTGCGAGTAGAAAACTATTAGAATCAGAGCAGAACTACAACACTACATAGAGGGAAGGCATAGCTATGGTCTACACACTGCAAAAATTCAGAAGTTACTTATTTGGAAAACACTTTAATATATTTAAAGATCACTCAGCCCTGAAATACCTAGTCAACAAGCCAATGTTGGGGGGCGAATTTGTCGATGGTTACTACTGTTTCAAGAATTTGACTTTGAAATAATCGTCAAGCTAGAAAAAATGAATGTAGGACCTGACCACCTGTCAAGGGTCACGAACGGGGAAGAACCTACAAATTTAGAAGAAAAAATTACCGATGCGCATCTATTTTAAGTCCAGATCCCTGACGATTACTTTGCAGATATCATTCAATACTTGAGAACAGGTACTGTGTCGCAAGAATATAAAACCATGCAGAAGAAAAACCTGGTAATCCGCATTGCCGACTATCAACTGATTGAAGGAAACTTATAAAAAATGGGAGCAGATAGCATCTTGTGAAGGTACGTGTTAGAGCATGACAGACCAAGAGTCTTAGCAGAAGCCCATGAGGGAATAATAGGAGGGAATTACGCAGGGAAAGTTACCACACAAAAGGTATTGCGCACAGGACTATGGTGGTCGACGATTCACCGAGATTTGAAAGAATAATGTCAGAGATGCGATGTCTGTCAAAGGGTCGGTAAACCCAACAGAAGGGATGAGATTCCATTACGACCACAAGTAACATTACAGGTGTTCGATAAGTGGTAAATATACTTTATGGGACCAGTCAAGCCACCAAAAAAAAGAACAAGAGCAAGGTACATTATCACTGTGACAACGTACCTAACAAGATGGGTGGAAGTCGCATAAGTGAAGGATTGTAGCGCAAAAACAACAAGACACTTCTTATTCGAACAAGTGATCACTAGATTTGGATTCCCAAAAGTTTTGATGAGCGACCAAGGAACACACTTCATCAACAACACTATCAATGCTATGACTGAAGAATTTGAAGTCCATCATCAGAAGAGCACACCATATCACCCACAGGCAAATGGCATAGTGGAAGAATTTAACAAAATATTGGAGATAGTGATAACAAATATCTGTAACATCAACAAGGACGACTGGGACCTCAAAGTACCAACATTATTATGGGCTTATAGGAATATGTGAAAAACGTTGACAGGGCAAACACCATTTAAACTAGTCTATGGCCAAGAAGCAATAGTGCCATTAGAATTTCTAGTAGCAAGTTTGCACGTAGTATAAATCACACATATGACAGAATGAGGCACAATATAGGAGAGACTAAATCATTTAATGACCATGGAGGAAGATCATATCCTAGAAGGATTCCACCAACAAGTTCAGAAAGCAAGGGACAAAGCTTGGCATGACAGACACATAAAGAAGAAAACTTTCAAGGAAGGAGATCTAGTATTGTTGTATGACAACAAATCGTTCCAGCACCCAGGGAAGCTTAAGATTCATTGGCTAGGACCATACAAAGTAAAATCTATTACAAATGGAGGAGATGTACAATTGAGAGATTTATCGGGCGCAAAACTCAGAGGAATGATCAATGGGAGCTGACTAAAGATGTACAAGGATAGTTGACCACCCACCGCGTAGTAAAAAAAAATAAAAAATCCAGGATATTAAACAATACCAACAGAGGAGTAGTGTGATGAAAGAAGAAAGGGCACACATACCTAGGAACACAAACTCGGTGAGGAGAGGCACAATGGCCATGTTAAAAGGGAAACAAGTGGGAAACAGAAACATGGAAAAAGCAGTACAAAATGACAGAGTCAGGAGGAATTAAAGGATGGAAAGGGCTGATGGTGCACCACATTATTCGCGCCAACTAGAGATGGCAAGACAGAGTAATGCCAAGTACAAAATAAAAAGAGGTGCATTGAACCCACAATTATGGAAGTGTCCTCGACAAGCTTCATGGGATACCCATACAACATACAGACGCAAGAACAAAGAGTCCATTTGCGAAAAGAGAATAGACAGAGAGTGATAGAGGATAAGGAGCACAAAGCGGAGTTCACAGAGACCATTCAAAATCAGCAAACATTTGATAGTCACCGCCATGGAACCACCGAAGCAAGTAGAAGAAAGCTAGAGTGCCAGACCAACCAGAGTTAAAAATAGATCACGGGTACAGTTGGAAGAAAGTGAACAACAGCCATTGGAGATCGTCAATGTCGATGAAACCCATCTCCCGACAAAGCACCAGTGAACCCCACACCTGTAGTGGAAGAAACCTAAGAGCTAGAACCAGAGGGAACAAATATAGATCGACCAACAGATGTATAGGAACAGCAGAACCAGGACACAAAAATCCTGAAGGAGTTGCAACCAGAGAACACTGAAGTAGCTCCAAAATTCAATGGAACAACAATGAATTAGGAAGCAACAATCAAGCCAGATGAGTCGCAAACCATTGTTTCAGATCACCCACAGGAAGGAACAATAAAATAGGTCACAGGTTGGCCAAAAGGGTATTCTGAAGCATAAACAATAGTCCCTGGAACTTTGATCCAACCACCTCCAAAGAAAGTCAAGCAACAGGTACCTAGGTCACCTCGCAAGCACCCTGTCGTAGCAATCATTCTACCGCATATACCATATGGGGTATGAGTAGAATCAAGCTTTCTAGGGTAGATTGACAAGATAAAATACTCAGACCACAATGTAGTAGATGAAGATAAGTTTTTGGAATTTGCAAAGAGAGTATACTTGGAGACTGTGGACGTAAATCCGGTTGGGAAATCGATGGCTCAACTACTCCGATGGGAAACAAAATTGAAGAAAACAGGAATTTTACGTCTATTAAACCTACCACATTTTGGTAGAGGTTAGTACGCAAGTGCATGCATCAAACATTTGTTAGTAGTCACACATGGTGGGGACATATGGCTGGACAATCTCATCTCAATAGACGTAGAGCTTATTGTGAACATAACAGGGTTTCCATCTCGGGGCATGAATCCCATGTAGTTTCTTGATGATAAAGACAGGGATAAAGAACTAGTATAAGAGATGAATAAGAAGTATGGTACTGACAAGGGGACACAGGAGATCATTATCAAAAGGATAAATGACGTTGAAACACAAATGGGCGCAAAAATATTAGCCTATAAGTTGCTAAGAAAATTCCACAGGGAGGAAGTTCTAGCTAGGGTTGTTGTAGTTGTTGCTCAATGTGTTGAGGGCACCATAGTGAGTTGGGCACCCTATCTCTTAAAATTATTCTTGGATGACTGGAAGGATGCATAGGATCTAGGAACAAAGTTTCACTATTCATGGCTAAACATGTTAATAGCCTTTATGGGTTGGAGAGAACCAACGTATGTAACATTTTGTACCAGACCCAAACCGAACCAGGGAGCGAGATATCTATTGTTGAAAGCCACATAAGATTCTAGGAACAAGAGAATGAACGGGTCCATATTTGAAGGATGCCTATGTGACTTGCAGGAGGCCATCAATAACATGTGGAGAATAACACCAGAGGTTTTCGCGCGGTTTTGGGACATCACCAACTTCAAGGCCACACAATATGCGATATGGATACAGGCACACAAGGACCTCGATAAGAAGTGGCTACAGATGTGCTATTGTATCACAGAGGGATAAATTGACATGGTGATCAAAGATTGGGAAGATGACTGGAATATTCCATTTCTCACCCAAGACTTGCTGGAAAAGACAGAAGAAGAGGAGGCTGGACAGAAAGAAATGCATCCTTAGGAATTCCAAGTGCCCAAGAAATGAAGGATGGTCCAGATAAAAACAACACATAGAAATGAAGGGGCAGCGAAGACAGGGACCCAGAAGGGGAAGAAGGATAATATGAAGTCGACCAAACAGCGACAAAAATAGGATGAGGCAGTGCAAGGGACCGCACAAAATACCAAATCGCAGGAACCAGGGGGGAATAAGAGGTCAACCCCATAGAATGGATTCACGTGCAAGAAAATGAGGGCACAAATAACACTTCCATAGTATACGATCACAGAAGACAATGGGGAAATGATATCCCGAATGGTCAAGGATTGTCTAGCTAAGGATTTTGATAATGTTGCACACCACAGGGATATGAATCAAGAGGAGCTAGCAGACATGCGGTGGTTACTCAAGAAAATCGGGGAAGTACAGACAATAGATAGAAACAGGGGAATAAATCCATCAACACCGTAGGAAGAGGAAATATTGGAAGAAGGAGAGTGAAATCCAGTCCATACAATATTGCAATCGAATGTAAAATTCCACATCACATTGAGTATGTTGTGCATGGACGATATTGTGGGTTAGACACCCCTAAAATACTTAGCTCAAATCCAACTAGTGTTGACATGGATGCCATCCAGGGAACTACACAAGTCACAGGTTAGTGTAAACCACAAGGTATAGTCTCGCACACGCAAATACTTAGTCTAATTGCAGTAGGCAACATAGAAGTGAGATGCACTAGAAATATTCTATGAGCAGGCTAAGTTTGAGACCCAAGAGGAAAAGAAGTGCGGGAAAGGATTGGAGCAAAAAGTGGCGGGAACTTACGAGAATATTCCAAAGGCCATGCAAGGGGAGGAAATCACAGCAACAGAACAAATTGATCATATTGCGCAGGCAATTTATCAATACCAGAAGGAGATCAAGAATCTCCAAGAACAACTTACACCCACTACTCCACCAATAGTGAAGGAGAAAAGGAAGCAGGAAGGAGTAGCGCAGCTGGAGGAGATAGAACAACAGGTCAGCACAGCAGTCGAATTCTTTGATCAAGCAAAACAACTTTGAAAAAAGTTAGAGGAGGATCATCAGATCCAAATGTTGGACAAGGAAGAAGAAAGGATCAACGCAACGATCCAAGACCTCAAGCAGAGGCAGAAGACAATGGCTATCACAGAGTGTGTCAAAGGGGCACGGGACATGAAGAAACTGCAGGAAGAACTCACCACTGTGTAAACACAGAAACAAGAGTGACATGCTCAAATGGAACCACTGCAAGAGAAGGTAGCATAAGTCCTAGCATAGGTAGAGGAAACCAAGACACAGATAACACATACTCAGGTAGAATGTGCAGAATTGGTCAGTGATGAAGTTGTAGTCCAGATAGTGGACACACTCAAGTATAAGACTACGTAGGCATAGACACAGGCAGGAGAGCTCAAGGAAAATTTCTAGCCGATCACCAGGGATATCGAGGAAGCACACAAAGGTTAGGTGGCTCGGGACGAGCCACATGTTAGTGTTGGGGGCCTGTTGGAGGTAGGACGAAGCAGAAAAACAAGGAATTTTTGGGAAAGAAATCATGCACGAGGAAAGCGATAGCTGGAAGGAATAACATCATGCGCGCATGCATGGAATACCAAACGATGGTAGGGTTAGGGTTTTGGTAATGTATTGTAAACGACTAAAAATCCAGAAATATATAAATATAGATACTTAGGAATCATAAGGGGTGGGGATATTTACTTATCTATCGTTGGGTTTTTGGTTATCAAAAAGACCAGTCATTGTTATAGAGAGAAGTATTGTAGCAAGATAATATGGGATACTTGTTGTATGACCTAATTTTTTAAGATGTTGAGCTAGAGAGGATGGAGGAGGGTAGATATTGAGGGTTAGATCGCAGGCTAAGGATCCTGGTGCGAGCTAGTCTGCCTCATATAGATCTTACCCAACTGGGAAGAATTGTAAGCACGCGTCATTGTAGTATCAGAGTGACTATAATAAAAGAGCTAAGAGACAAATCTTTTTGGATGTAGCCCAGGAGGGTGTGAACCATGTTAACATATATGTTATGTGATGAATTCATGCATATTGTTATTGTCTTCATTAGTTATTTTTATGCTTAATGAATGAGTTGGTATATATTCTACTTATTCATGAATGACATTATATTGTGGTTACAAGGTATAATAGTGGTTTAGTATACAGTTCTCATATCTCCCACTCAATCCTAGTTTGTAAACACATGAGTCTTATAGCCACCCATTAAATCTATCTCAGGTGAGACATCGTAGGGTACTCTGTGCGCTGCATTTCCTTCGGGATCACCAGGAGGGCCGATCGTTTTAAAGGCTTTGTTGGAAACCCAAACAGACATGAACCTTGGGTCAATACAAACTCAGATAGAATAAAATAGTAAACCAATAGCCATAGTACATGCAGTTCATAAATGGCACTCATACCTAATAAGAATGCACTTCAAGGTAAAAATAGATCATGACAGTTTGAAGTACTTTTTGGAGAAACGATTATCTTCAGAAGAGAAAAAAAATGGGTTACAAAGATGTTGGGTTATGACTTTGAAATTATATAAAAAAAATGAAAACATAATGTTGTGGCAGATTCCCTTTCCATGAAATAAGAAGAAACAAAAGGTTCATTATGTGTTATTTCTATGCTGCAATCAGATTGAGTGGAAGAAGCAAGGATATAATGGAATCAAGATCAAGAGGTACGAAAGATCCTTCAAAAAATAAATAAAGACCCCAGTTCAGTATAAACATTTATATGGAATAATTATTTTCTATGGTATCATGATCTTTTATACTTATGTAAGAATTCCCAACTCAAATAGAAAATCCTTCTAGAATTGCACACTTCTCCTATAGGGGGACATTTAGGATTCTTGAAAACATACCAGAGGGTCAAGAAGGATTTTTTCTGGGAAGGTCTTAAAAATGATGTTCAAAGGTTTGTTTCAGAATGTCTATTCTGTCAATAGAATAAGGGAGTGTAATGTCCCCACTTTGGGACATCATCACAGGGCAGAGATTTATGATGACCAAAGTAGCCAGATGGGTGCTAGAGCGAGTACAGGGTATTTGAGAGGAATTGTGGGGTCTAGCTTGCATTGATGATCATATTCCATCATTATGAGACATTCCGCATAGGTTGGCTTTGATTTCATTGCATTCCGACGATTTCCATGATTTTGATTATTTTGAGCTATAAGTCAATGGAATTCACTGAAGAGGTCATTTTGGGCACATTACTTGGCGGAACCTCTCAGTGTAATAGCTCATTGGAATCGGGAGGAGAAACACTACAGAATGGGATGGCTAGAAGTGACTTTTAGTGGCCAGGGAAGCCACAAGGAGAGATAAGGAGATTTTCAAAGGTAAAAAGGTTAATTAATTAATTAATTATTAATAAAATGAAAGTCACTTTGGAGGTACAAGGTGAGCCAAAAAGTATAAAGGAAAGGCAAGGGCCTCTTCTCATTCATTCATGTATGATCTTATTTTGATTTCTGGCTTCTATCTAGTGAGCCCAACATTGGGGGTTTTGAGGGTTTTGACTTAACAAACCCTAGAGGACGATTCGGTGCTGAAAGATTCCACCTAGCTTGTCCCAAGATTGGTCTCGGAGATGAAATACTCTCCCACACCATTCTAGTCAGATCTACATCAGTGTAGGAGGTTCTACACAACCACAGGCATAGGAAGAGGAGGAGGGTGCACCGTTGGGGGTTTCCAGCAAGGGGGGCGCACCATCCTTGGAGAGAGATTCGTTGTAGGAGATTGGCAAGGCCGTTGAGGATTCTATCATTTGGGTTTTCATTACAGGCCCTTGGACATCAGATCTAGTGCTTTCTGAGATAGTTTTATGGCTCAGGTTATTTCTTGAGCAGTGGGGCGAATTGAAGAGAAGGAGGGCGTTTTTGAGATCCAGATCTAGTCCGTTTGGAGGGGTTACACTTCATATCTGACCCTGAGACTTCACCTAGTGACTTGCAGTGTCCCGATCTATATTTCTAGAGAGTTTCAGAGCATTTGGAGGCCTCCTTCAATAGGGCCGAATTATCTAGGGCTTCAGTCATCCAGTGGGGTGCACCATTCAGTGGGGGATTTCAGATCTATAGAGATTGAGAGGGATCTGGGAGATTCGGGCACCTGGGTTATTCTTACCATCACCCGATCTATCAGTTGGCATATTTCTTAAGGTGTTTGGACACTTTTGGCAGCAGGGCCGAGTTATTGAGGGTTTCAGCCTTCTATTGGAGCGTGGCATTCTTCAGCTGGAGAGTTTGGCATTCAGATCTTCTTGTATTGATCTTCATTTCTTATTCAGCCTTTGGAGGTATATTTTGTATTAGCGAGAGCATTTTGTAGCAGCTCTTACCTATTGTCTATCTTCTTGGCCATCTATTGAGCATTCCAGATAGGCATCTTCATTGTAGCAGGTTTCTCTATTTTATGAATAAAGAAGAATTGAGATGTTTTGGCTTGTCTATCTTATTGCATATGGTTGAGGTATGTTCCATGGTTATCTCTTTCTGTTATTTGTTGCATACACACATATAAACACATCTAAAAAGTAGATCAGCAAAGTGTTTGACGAAATACCTCACTCAATAAAAGTTTTAAAAAGACACCAAAACAATGATGATCCTTGCATAATGGCTTGGGATCATTACAGTGGTATCAGAGCTTAAATCCTGCAAACTTGGGGGGTCTTCCATAGGGATAAATGGATAGTTGGAAAGAAGTGGATAAGATAGTCTTTGAGATACCATGGTTGGAGATCATGTATGACGGCCTTAGCAAGGAAACTAAGGCTACAATAACCTTCCTACAATATGCATCCTTTAGAAATCCCCATTGGAGCAAATGGGATATTTTACAGGGGATGATCATAGCAGGTGAAAAGAAAAAAGAAGCAGCTATATGGTGGGAAGAACAGAGAAACCCCATGTAGGAGCATGCAACCTTGCCACAGTTGCAAGGGGTCGTGGGAACTAGATCATAGGTGCAGGGGTAAAGATCGGGAGCGCATTATTGAGGCATGTCATGACAGTGAGGGTGAGGTGTGTGAGGATGGAGCAATAGATATGGATTCAGAGTAGTCGTATGATGACAGTGACTCTTGCACAGAGGCTAGTGATAGTGACTCTACCTCAGAGGGTAGTGATGATGACTCTTGCACAGAGGCTAGTGATGCTTGCACGCTTGAGGAGGAGGATGACCATTGTGTAGTGGATAGGCAGCTGGATGGACAGGATGATAGCCCCAGTGTCTCAACAGACACATCACATACCATTGATGACCTTACGCCTTAGCATAGTGGTGACACTAGTGAGGAGTCACACGTGTTAGCACCTAGAGATGATGAGCTTCCTATGGGGGTCGTGACACATATGACATTTGTTCAAACAGCCATGATAGCCACGTCACATGAGGATATCAGTGGCACATCAGGTATGATGGATGAGCCTAGTGTGAGGGATGCACACCATGGACAGGTAGACCCACAGATCCAGGAGGAGGTACAAGACGTACATGCAGTTGACCCCACACATATAGGTCAATCAGAGGAGATGGAGTCACAGTTATTGGAGACTCCAGTGGTTGAGCAGATGGCAGAGGTTGACAGGTGGATGGAGCGCTTACTTCCAGGATCAGATTGCATGGATGAGGATGCACTCTTTGGCAGTCAGGATGCCGATAGCGCGTGTATGGATATAGCTATATGGGATCCACGTGCAATGATAGTAGCAGGTTGAGTGCACAGGAGGATACAGCTACTCATAGAGGATACAGTGTGAGTCATGGGGAGATGGAATCTAGTGATGGGATGCAGTGGCATACAGGAGTACCTAGTGGCACAGTAGACAGCAGGTAGTTCATCACTTTATCTTCTGCAGAGAGTGTTGTTAGTGATGGAACTAACAGTGAGAGGCATGAGGGGGTACCCCAACATGACTATGATTAGGAGTCACACCACTTCGCAGCACAGTTGGGAGTTAGTGAGGCTATGATCAGGGCAGACACTAGACGTATTGATGACATGCATGCAGTGATGGCAAATTATGGTTGGAGAGCATCAGTGGCACAGGGTAGCTCAGATGGAGTATTTTCCATGGATGATTTTCACACTCTCCGAGAGAGAGTGTCTATGACGAGGACTGACTACCAGCAGTTGTTGACAGACAGAGACTACCTACTGGGGATTGGTGAGTTGTATCATAGGGCCCTGAGGGGGTAGGAGTTGGAGGTAGACCGACTCACTCGGTAGTTGGAGAGCACTCAAGGATTCTTGAGAGGCACACAGACCGCCCTTCAAGAACTAGAGTCTATATCAGATGGATCTTTTGAGGAGATTCGTCATAGATACACTTCATCTGTCTTAGTAGATAGTCAGATGTATCAGTTAGTCACATTGACAGAGGATGTTGATGATCTAGCAGAGGAGCACCAGTCGATGGGGGACACTTCCATTTGTGTCTTGGGAGTGGTTGATCTCCATATAGAGATTGATCCAACCGTACGCCCAGGATCTGTGATGCAGCATGAGTTTGCAAAAGATGATATGAGTATGCCGGAGCATACCGTGATGAGTGATAGCTCACAAAGAGATGCCAAGGTGTATGGTGGCATTTAGAGGGGTATAGTGCCTTGCAGGGAGGAGACACACTAAAGGGAGTATGTAGATGTCACTCCTCTGCAGCAACACATAGTTGTGGGAGATCACCTTCACCATTTTAGTAGTTGCATGGTAGATGAGAGATGGAGGTTGGTTGACCAGCAATCAGAGGGGTTACTTCTTGTTGTACTGGATGGTTGGGACTCGATGATGACCACAGGAGAGAATCTTTCATGGATACCGATGGACGAGCTTCTGGTCAAATCATTGGGATTGACCAAAGCATGTGACACCTCCCAGTCCTATAGTCAGCTGCAAATGTTTCTATTAGCATGTCTTGACACTTTTATCATAGACAACAGCATGAGGAGGGATAGGCCATGGCTAGGGGCATGGAGAGTGAGTAGGTCGAGACTATATGACAGGAGTACTTTTACGGCATATAGCAGGTCAGAGGTGGATCGTGTTAGACAGACAGTTGAGACTTGGTGTGTGATGGTGAGCATCATAGACCTTGTGATGACAGATGAGCGCAATGGGCTTCCAACAATGATCAACCCAACACAGGAGCATCTAGTGGAGAATGGAAGTTATAAACTTCCAATTTTTCCATGGGATCTGGGAGTTCACTTGTTTAGCAGGATGTTTCACTACATGACGACCCAGGTGGTGCCAGAGAGCCACACACTCCACCTTGGGTTGGTTTGGAGTGGGCCGGTAGGTACTTGTCCTATGGGGCGGGACCTTTTCTTCCTCTTGATCATCATGATAGGGCATGGAGACATTTGGATAGGTACTTCTTCTACAGAGGTGTCTATGCCGATACAATTTCTAGGCAACAGGTTCAGTGGTCACAGGTATTTCGGCTTGAGGATCCCAACGAGGAGGATCCTATATGTATGCAGGGGACAAACAGTTGTGGATAGAGTAGTGCAGTGTCAGTAGGAGGATCGTCGACAGAGGTTAGCATGGGACCCAGGGATTGCAAGATTGAGCAGTTCATTGACCGACAGGGGAGAGTGGACCATTGCAGGGGAAGGTTATTCTAACTTTCCATTTAGCACAGTGCTTGAGGGTGCCTCACAGAGATCTTGCAGTACCTCATTCTGGCATTTTCATGTGCAGTTGATGGAGACCGTGTGGATCTTGGTAGAGATTTGGAGGATGGACTCATTTCGAGATGAGGCCATGGGTCAGGTGCAGGAGGTTCACAGGGTTGATATCTTCCAGGACTGTTCTTCATAGAGTATTGCAGTTCACTTCCTGATATGGGATCCAGGGGGTGGATTTTTCTATTGTTCATCGTTGGATGGGTTCTACTATGTATCCCACAGGTGGACATGGGATCCTGGTATTTTACTTGGGGGGATTTGGGTATTGCTTGAGGACAAGCAATTTTCTAGCAGGGAGGACTGTAATGTCCCCACTTTGGGACATCATCACAGGGCAGAGATTTATGATGACCAAAGTAGCCAGATGGGTGCTAGAGCGAGTACAGGGGTATTTGAGAGGAATTGTGGGGTCTAGCTTGCATTGATGATCATATTCCATCATTATGATCCATTCCACATAGGTTGGCTTTGATTTCGTTGCATTCCGATGATTTCCATGATTTTGATTATTTTGAGCTATAAGTCAATGGAATTCACTGAAGAGGTCATTTTGGGCACATTACTTGGAGGAACCTCTCAGTGTAATAGCTCATTGGAATCAGGAGGAGCAACACTACAGGATGGGATGGCTAGAAGTGACTTTCAGTGGC
>ML777866.1:869859-890334 GCA_009831015.1 Picea engelmannii
TGAGATGTTTTGGCTTGTCTATCTTATTGCATATGGTTGAGGTATGTTCCATGGTTATCTCTTTCTATTATTTGTTGCATACACACATATAAACACATCTAAAAAGTAGATCAACAAAGTGTTTGACGAAATACCTCACTCAGTAAAAGTTTTAAAAAGACACCAAAACAATGATGATCCTTGCATAATGGTTTGGGATCATTACAGGGAGATACAATAAATACCCCATGTCTCCTACAACCATTATCTATACCAAGCCAACATTGGGAAAAAGTTTCCATGGATTTTATTATAGGTTTACCAAAATCAGAAGGAAAGACCGCCATCATGGTAGTAGTGGATCGATTAACAAAGTATGCCCATTTTTTATCTCTTTATCATCCTTTTAAATCAAGCATAGTAGCAACAACATTCATGGAAACATCTCAAAAACTACATGGAATCCCCAATATAATTGTAAGTGACAGAGACCCAATTTTCACAGGAAATTTTTGGACTGAATAATTTTTTGTTTCGGTACTCAATTGGCTCATAGTTCATCTTACCACCCTCAATTTGATGGGAAAACTGATATTGTGAATAAATTTCTAGAAGTATATCTTCATTTCTTTGCAACCAATAAACATACACAATGGGTCAAATGGTTTCCCTTAGTGGAATGGTGGTAGAACACATCCTTCCATACTTCATAAAAAATGTCCCCATTTATGGAACTTTATGGATATCATCCTCCATCCATCACATCACCCTTGAAACGGAATACAAGGGTTCAAGCAGTGAAGGACTACATAGGGAACCAACAAGAGGTCCTAAAAATGTTGAAGGAAAACTTGGTTATGGCACAAAATAGGATGAAACAACAATCATATCAACATCATAGGGAAAGGTAATTTGAGGTGGGGGATTGGGTATTTCTAAGGCGACAACCATACAAACAAATGTCCCTCAAGAAAAAAAATAAGGACAATAAACTAGAACCCAAATATTATGGCCCCTATAAGGTTTTTCAAAGGATTGGAAATATGGCTTATAAATTGGAGTTGCCTCCATCTTCATGTGTACATCTAGTATTCCATGTTTCTTTCTTAAAGAAGGTCATTGACAACAAGATCCTGGTTGAAACAATTTTACCAGAGCTCAATGAAGAAGGGATAATCATACTAGAGCCAGAAACAATCCTTGAAACGAGAATTAAGTAGTTGAGAAATTGAGGAATTACAGAGCACCTCGTCAAATGGAAGGACCTACTAGAGGAAGAGGCAACATGGGAAGATGATTTCTTCATGCAGAAGCATCCGTGGTTAGACAAGTGTTTAGGAAAACACCTTTTTAAAGGAGATGGGCATGTTAAGCCCTAGACAAAGCCCCATGATATGTATAAAACCCCTTATTATGCCATAGATATTGAATTATTACATTTCTAGTAGGTTGGCTAGAACCCTTCTTTGCACCCTTTCATTATAATTGTAACCCTTTGTCTCCTGTTGGAATAGGGGTAGACCCAGCGTTCACTCCAAGAGCACACCAACAAGCCCTAGCTACTGACCCTTTCAGCAACACCTGCAAAGCAGATGCAGTCTCACCTGAAGCAACAATGAGGGGGTTGCAGGACAGAGATGTCTACAACCAGGGGAATATCAAGGGGATCTTTTATAAAAACAATTGCATTATTCATATATCATTTACCAGTGAAATCTACTCTACATAGCTATAGATCCTAATCTAACACAGTAATGCAAATAACAGTATAATAATGGAAGAGATCAAAGCATTAATCACTCACACAACAAAAGATGTACATGGTTCACCCTCTCTCTAGGGCTACATCCATTGAACTTTGTTTATGATATATTAATATAAAGCTTACAATTCTGATCTTCACTCTTGGCCAACAGATCCTCTCTCTCCTTCTATCTTTCTCTCGCCCCTCCTGCGCACCCAGCTGCAGGATCTGATCTTTGCACCTAGCTGAAGATCTTACAATACCAGAAGGCTTCAACACTTCTCTCTCACAATACAATGACCTCTCACCACAACAATAAAGCTAANGACCTTTATTTATACATTATAATACCTCACCGATAGCCTTAGGCCGAAACCTAGGTGTCAAAACCCCAATTACCAAAACCCTAGGTCAACTTGATCCACTTTTTCCGGACTTCACCAGCCTATCTTTCCTTCCTTCTCATGCGGTGCTCCAAAGCATCCAATGGTGGATTTTTCCACTTCCTGGGTCATCCTCGATCCTCCATCTTTTCTGCTATTTTTCTCACTTCGACCTAGTGACAATCATTGTGTCTCCTGCAAAGTTCGCTTTTTACCTTTTCTTCCTTGTTCTTTGTTTCCTTTCATAACTAAGGGCCAACATCTCCTATATATATATATATATATATATATATATATATATATATATATATCAAGGAGATATAGTTTTTGGATCATCTTATCTCATCTCATATTGTGTTCTGAAGTTTATATATTGTAAGGGATGTTTCCCCTCGAAGGGGACTGAATTTTATTGATTTCTTATCACTTTTAAGGTGTTGGGTCATAAAAAGGGCCCATACAAGAGGGCTTAAGGACCCTTTTTACTATTTATGTAGTTTTCATGCATAATATTTGTTTCTTAGATAGTATTTCATTCTCTATTTAAGTTATATTTAGCTTTGCATGATAAATTTCCATTTCTGTTAAGATTTCAATTAACTGGCCAGTTGTAGCAACATCCTATAGAAATGTTCAATAACCTTTTGGAGAAATCCTAGGTGCCTCCCAAGGTTAAGAGCCATAGATTAACTTCATTTATTTTATATTCTATCTTTCTCAATGCTTTTAAAGACTTGCACTACCTTTTCAAACTTCATTTTTCTTCTTGTAGGAGTATCATGTAGAAACTATGCAGATCCTGTAGAAATGCACAGTTCCTATAGAAATCTCATGTAGGATTGATTTAGCTTCATAGTTTGACTTAGTTTAATCTCATTTTCCTACAAGCATCAACAAATAATAAATGCACATTTATATTGATAATCATCAATGGGTTAGATTTCTTTATTCATGCACTAGTGTAGTTTCATTTCCATTATAGTTTTTTTGTCATAATTTACGTCTTTTACTTCTATCACAGTTCTCTATCATAACTTCATATTAGATTGATATTTCTTTAGTTTAACTTTCCTGATTCAGTAATATTTGATGTAGTAGAATAAGTTCTTTTCATGCACTTTATATTAGTTGTACTTTAAAATTGGTGTGTTTCCTTCAAAGCAATTAGTTTCCTAATTCAATAATCTTTGATGCAATAGAATTAGTTTTTTTCCTGCACTTTGGATTATTTGTACTTTCAAATTGGTTTGTTTCCTTCAAATAAATTAGTTCATAACTGATTTTTGTCATTTGATTTCCTGCACATTTCTAGCCTTTGATCATTTTTTACCCTCTGCTACAAACAATTGCATATTGCACATACAGTGCATATCACCTCTTAAGTTTGTATTAACCTTAGGTTGACAAGTAAAGTAGGGGAACAAGGCTATAGTAAATAATTGTTTTTATTACTAGGACCATCAATAAGGAAGAATTTGACAGTATCCGAGTAGAGACAAAAGAGCTATGCAGATAGAAAGAGGATTCATAAAGAGTTCAAGGTGGGATATTATGTGTATCTTAGGGTGAAACCCAAGAGAATCTCCCTAAGGATAGATACATGTGATAATTTAGCACCCCACTATTGTGGACCATTTGAAGTCCTGGAAATAGTGGGACCAATAACATATAGACTAGACTTTCCACCTACTTTTAGATCTCACAATGTGTTCCATGTATCTTTATTAAAGAAACATGTTGATGATTCTAATCATGTTATTGATTGGCTTGTGATATAGGTGAAAAAAGAGGGGGAATTCTATCCCAAACCTCAATGCATCCTAGACAAGAGAGAAACATTGCTCTAGAACTAAGCCATCGTGCAGTTCAAAGTGTAATGGAAGAACTTTGGGTTATATGAGGCTACTTGGGAACTGGAAGATGCCATGACAATGGCATACCCACATTTGTTTTCTGTATAAATTGTATATATATATATATATATAGATATAGATATAGATATAGATATATGAACTTTCCAAAGCGGGAGAAAACCACATAATGTTTTTTCTTATATGTCTTGAAGAATTACATTCATTGGAAGCACTAACTTCCTTTTTTTTCTAGATGCAACTGGAAGGAGGCTAGTTTCTTAGGCTACAACTTGAGGGAAGCTCCAACTCCCCAATTCTCTGGCTGCAACCAGAAGGAGGGTACAACCCCCTATGTTCTCCGACTATAACAGGAAGGTGGCTAGAACCACATGTCCTTGACCCGTCCAACCACCCTGAAGTATAAGTAGAATGATGGAACCACTGTCACGCTATCACTGAGAGATAAACTGTTGTAAACCTGTACCAATCAACCTACACCAAATAACATGTACCAATCAACCTGCACCAAATAACCTATACCAATAACCTGAACCATGCATAAACCATGCATCAACTTGTACCTCAACCTCTAATAAACCTATACCATAAACAAGTGCATCAACCATGCACCAACCTGTACCAAACAACCTGTAATCAACCTGTACCATAAAAAAGTGCATCGACCATGCACCAACATGTACCTCAACCTGTACCATGAACAAGTGCAACAACCATGCATCAAACCTGTACAAATAACCTGTCACAACAACTTGTCCAGACAACCTATCATAACAACTTGTCTCATCAACATTATCAACCAAATAAGATATACTCACCAAGATCAATCACCAAGACAACTCTCAAGCATCAACCAAGCATTACACAACAACTCATAATCATCACCAACCACTCATAATAATACAAGTATGCTACATCATCCATAGACCGTGTGTCAACAATACTACTAACAAGTGCCTCCAACCATGTAACAAGTATGTACCAATCATTTTTCAACTACTCATCAACTATGACTCATCAAGATGTACCAACATCACCAACTATACACCTCATGTATGTGCCAACTCATCAACTACTTGTCTCAACCATGTACCCGACATGTACCTCAACCAAATGCCATCATCAATTTCATCATCCAAATATGATTTGTAACTCTGTATTAGACCTGGTGTATATGATCACATACCTACAAACCTTTCTTAACTTTAACAACAAGAGACTAGCATTTTCATCAAACTTTTCTTTAGTCTCACATGACTAGTTTTGGATTAGTCAACAACCCTAACTAGAAATAATCATAACTTTGTACCTGTAATGAATAAAGATATGAAACTGATACAAAATGTTCTTCAGTGTGTTTTATACAATTCATCCAGGTTTCACTACTTGGAACCTCTCATAAAAGGAGTTATAGAAAAAATGGCATACCTTTCTAGATGACATATGAGGGCCCTCCAACTTCGTAAGGCCATAACTCTCAAACCATGAGGAGTTATGTGATGTTCCACATACTACCAGAAATGGAATGACATGTAATATCCATATAGATCAGTATTACCTGAAAATAGATCAAAACTCATACTATTATCCATCAAACAAAGTGGGGTCCATTACCAAAACCCGGGTTCTCCAACTTCTCATGGCCATAACTCTCTAACCGTGAAGAGTTATGTGATGTTCCACATACCACTGGAAATGGAATGAAAATAAATATCCATATAAGATATTTTCACTAACAAATTCACTAACCTTCATCTCATTATTCCACAAATAAGCATGGGTTCTCTAACCATATTTATAAGATAACTCAATCCGCAAAGCATCTTCCCGTGAGGGCTTTCACCATAAGGGGGCCACTTTGGAGTTCATCCATTTGTACTTATTATCAACCATGAAAATACAATAATGATTCATATTTACATCAGAAAAACTTGGTTCCATTACCCAAACCTATTTTCTGAGACGTACATTGGTTGTCTGTGTATAGGGTGAGTACATGTACATGGGTTGTCTGTGAATAGAGTGCGCACATACGTGGGCTCGCTGTGTATAGGATGCATACATGTACGTGGGTTGTCTATGAATAGGGTGAGTACGTACATGGGTTGGTTGTGTATAGGGTGAGTACATGTTGGTAAATCCATGGAAACTTGAGAAGATGAAGATGTAGAGGTTCTAGATTCTAAGATCAAGCTCCTAGGAAGGTCTAAAGTGCTCAGATACATCAGATCCATCCATTGGTTCAAAAGGTATGTATTATTTATATGAATAGTTGGATTTCGATGTATGCATGAGGAATGGCAATGGAGATTTGAGGATTCTCCCTAGAGAGACTAGTGGCTACATGGGATCTTCTGCATAAGTCATATCTACTGAAATACAGTGGTGGTATATTCATCATTGATACTTCTTGTTGAGGCACTCTTGTATTTCTTAACACATGGATAAAGTTTTTTATGGTACATGGTTGAGATCTTCTATTTTTTTATGTATTGAGAGGTTGAATATCAGAAAGGGTTTGATGACTAAGATCATGTGAGGGAAAGTATACTTGTTTGTGATTTCACACACCCATATGGCACATGACTAGAGAGAGACATATTTGTCATGAGTAAATGTTATGTATGAGAATGCATGCACAGGGTACATTTACAGTCTGGATACAATGGCAAGATACAGATCTATGTGAAAGAAGTTACACTGGGTCAGAAGTTTTCAAGTGAAAGGAAACCCTAGTTCCAAAAGGCATACACAAGCTGCATAATAGATAGGGCGCATACATACACGGGCTACATAACAGATAGGGCACGTACATACATGGGCTTCATAACAGATAGGGCATGCACATACGCAGGCTGCATCACTACAGGTCATGTACATGTTGTATTTTTGTAGATACATGTTTAGTTCAGGTACAGATTTATTATAGGGCATTTGTACATATTGGATACAGGTCAGTGGTACAGGTTGATATAGTTGTACAATAGTATATCTCACAGTGACAGGTTGACAATGGTTCCATCATTCTACTTATACTTCAGGGTGGTTGGAAGGGGCAAGGACATGTGGTTTTAGCCACCTTCCGGCTGTAGCCGGAGAACATAGGGGGTTGTAGCCTCCTTTTGGTTGTAGCCAGAGAATTGGGGAGTTCGAGCTTCCCTCAAGTTGTAGCCTGAGAAACTAGGGGGTTGGATCCTCCTTCCAGTTGCAGCTGGAAAACAAAGGAAGTTGGTGCATCCAATAAATGTAATTCTTCAAGACATATAAGAAAAAGCATTATGTGGTTTTCTCCCGATTTGGGTTTCCACGTAAAACACTGGTGTACTGTGTATGTGTGTGATTGTTCATTTCTTATTTCTCATTATTGGATAATAATTCTACATTGATATAACACTTGGATTATATGTAGGAAAATGATTTTAATTACGCTATTACTGATTCATCTCCCCCCCTCTCAGTAATCCAACAATATGAAGAAGTCAAAGAAGAAATTGAAGAAGCAGAAGTTAACTATCGAGAAGAATTAATGTGTGCCATAGAAGTTATCAGAAGAGAAAAGAAGAAAAACAAGAAAATACAAGCAGAACTAGACAAAAAAAAGGACACTCAAGAACTAAAACAAATGATCACAAAATTGAAGGTTCAAATAGAAGAAAATAAAATAATTGATGAAGCAATCAAAGAAAAGATAGAATAAAAGGACAGGATCATTGGAAACTTGGAAGCAAAGATTGTCACACTAAGAAAGGATATTCAAAAGAAAAATATGCAGAATAACTCAAAATTTCTAGATGACATTATCAACAGTCAAAAATATCATCTTGACAAGTCCGGACTTGGATACAATCAGACAGAAAAAGGATCAAGCTCCAAAACAGCAGAGCAAGAAGCATAAACCAAAAAATATAGTTTGATACATGGGAGTTGAAGATCTTATGAAAGGAGGTGATCTTATGAATCCTTCTTCTTCTTGAGGCCTATCTGTCTGTTGTTGATTCTGAAATCTGAATCTTCTCGGTGGAGGAGTGTCCCTGTAATCTTCCTTGTATATCTTCCTATCCCCTTTGATTGTTTTTGCATAACTTTTTGGATATGTTTCTTGCTTTGGTTTTTTGGAGCCTGATCCCTTTTCTGTCTAATTGTATCCAAGTCTGTACTTGTCAAGATGAGATTTTTGACTGTTGATAATGTCATCCAGAACTTTTGATCTATTCTGCATATTTTTCTTTTGAATATCCTTTCTTAGTGTGACAATATCTGCTTCCAAGTTTCCAATGATCATGTCCTTTTCTTCTAGCTTTTCTTTGAGTGCTTCATCAATTCTTTTATCTTCTTCTATTTGAACTTTCAATTTTGTGATCATTTGTTCTAGTTCTCGAGTGCCTTTTTTCTTGTCTAGTTCTACTTGTAGTTTCTTGTTTTTCTTCTTTTCTCTTATGATAACTTCTATGGCACACATTAATTTTTTTCGATAGTCAACTTCTGCTCCACAACCAATCAATTTGAATGCTGACTCAATCATGTATAAGAAACTAGTATACCATAGTAGTCATATCACCACTGAATCACAAGAGTATTGCTCACTCTATCAGATAGCATAAATCACATCATAGAAGCCATGCCAAGAATGCCCTAAGAATTCACAACACAATAAGAAACAGTATCCATCAATACAATAATGTAACCATACTAGAGTCTCAGTGACAGATCTGAGTCTATAGAATGAAGATCTGGAATCTGCTTCAGTCTTCAACAACCAGTCATCAGCTCAAACACAAATCTCCAATATTTTATCCACTGTACGTGCCCTGTCCTCATACATCCCGCGTATGTACGTGTCCTGGTCCATTACAACCCGCGTATACCTCAGAAACTAGGGTTTATGAAGCTCTAAAACTTTTGCCTTCAAGATCTTAGACATTGTCGAAACTTTGATGTGTCCATGAGATCCTCCTCACGCTCTCTTTCTCATAATAGATCTTCAATCATGCTCAAGAGATACACACCAAATATACACAATAGATACTCCCAAAATGTACTTTTCACAAGAGACCCTAGCCTCTTATTTATACTCTTCATCTTCTAGATCATTTAACCCACTTCTAGGTCACTTAACCCATTTCTAGGTCACTTAACCTATTTTCCTCATTTTAGGGTTAACCACTTTCCATAAATAGAAATTTCTCCATTACTTTATTATTTAAATATTCCTCCTTGATTTTGTCACCTTACTTTAATATTTAAATAATCATTCTTGATTTTGTCACATCACTTTATAATTTAAATGATAATTTTTTTTTCTTAAGCACTTTGACTTCTTTGACCTTATGGGGCTTCAAGCCATCATATTGGGGTCCTTCAACTTCATAATGTCATAACTCTTAAACCATGAGGAGCTATATGACATTCCACATACCACCGGAAATGGCATGACAAGCACTATCTATATAGGATAGTTTCACCAACAAAATCACTGATCTTCATCTCATTATTCCACATATAAGCATGAGTTCTATCAACCACAAATCAACCGCAAAGAATCTTCTCATGATGGATTTCATCATAAGGGGACCACTTTGTAGTTCATCCATTTGTACTTCTTATCAACCATGAAAAAAATAAAGAGTCATCTTTACATCAAACAAACTATGCATCATATATCAAAGAATCCATCTTCATCATGTATCAATGACAACTCATTGGTCCATCTTCATCTATGCATCATATCAATGATAACTTATTGATCCATCTTCATCGATTGGTTTCCACTTGACATATATCATTCTCATCAAGGAAAATACATATACATTGTTCATCAATCATCAATCAATCAAGCCTATCAATCAATCCATTGACATCAATCAATCACTTAATCACTTGACATCAATCCTTTGACATCAATCAATCAAACCATTGGCATCAATGACAATATGATCCAACAATCTCCCCCTTTGGCATTGATGGAAATACCAACATTGATGTCAACACCAATCATTGATGTCAACATGTAGACACGGAATGCGACATGCTCTACATAAATAGTCATCAATCATATTAATATGACTATCTCTCCCCATTACGAAACAACAATCACATCAATGTGACCATCTCTCCCCCTTTGACATCAATGGAAAATGGCCATTCTCCTCTTGGGGCTTCTCCCCTTGATTGAATGCCTTTGATATTCCTCTGAATAATCTCTCCCCTTTTGAACAAAGGATATCACTCTAATGCAATGATGAAGATACATTTCTCATACTCCCCCTGTGACCATTTATCCCCCTGGAACTATGCCTATGTGCTCTTTCTTCAGGTATAGGGCTCTTTTCTCCTCCTAGAATTATGGGAAGAAGAATGACTCCTCCTATGGGTATGTCTCCCCCTATATTTTCTGCAAGATGAACAATATTCTACCATATGAAGATCCTTGGAGTTGTCCATGCATCAAACTCATGCCATACCAACCATCATGAAACAAAAGGTAAATAAAATACAGAATTATGAGTAGATCATCACCCAAGTACATCATGTACCAATTGTGTGCCCATCATGCATAACTCTGGTGTACATCATCCGTGTACATCATTACCATACAATGTGTCATAAGATCTCACCAATGGAATGTATCAACCATATGCCAACATGTGCATCTACCAATATGCCAACCATGACAGCCATGTGTATCTACCAACATGCCAAACAAGTTTCATATCACTCATGATATGTCTCCATCATGATCCAAGTACCATAACCATATATCTCAAACAAATACCAATTGTTGTGCTAATCAAGTAATGCCAATGGTGTACTATCATCAAGCATATTCCATCTATGAGTGTACCAAACATGTATCACCACCTCATAAACTCACCAACTACATGTCATTCATATGCCAAATGCATGCACCAGGATATCCAACAAGATATATCAATGAAACTCAAAATATGTACCGGCCATGTACATCAATAGATTATCATCAATCCTCCATTCACTACAACAAATAATAAGCATCCAATAACACATGTGCTAGTAGTATGATTTAATAGACCAATGACATCTCTAGTTAGCATCATAACTTCACTACCATAACCAACATTGTTCTTCAATAGAAAACCCATCAATCTATACTCATGGGTTAGTTCCATGCATCCAAGATGGCCTTTCATTATTTTTATCATCACATTACATAATCCAATATAGAATCATGAAAACCTACAACAAATAGTGTCAGAACCTGCAAAACATAACGTTGGACCCTGCAACAGAGTGTATACCATCACATCAAGATGCAACCCATGTGCATTTCCCTTTTGCCAAGGATTTGCCATATAAACGTGGTCTGCTGCACATACAACTCACGTATGTACGCGACCTATTCAAGGTTATCCTGCGTATGTACATGAATGATACCATTGTAACTCGCGTATTCTTTAGTAGATGAATTACTAGAGATTCCCTTAAGGATTCCATTCTACTCTGGTTGCTCAGTATTATTCACCCATTTCTGAAGGTGTCCCTGTTTCTCAGAACTTGAGCTCTGAGCTTCCATATTTTCAAATATGTCTCCCTTCCTTACTTCATTCCTTATTTTAGTCATGCTATATGAAGTCCACATCATAGACCTTCTTCTTGTGTTCTATCACTCCTGGGATTTGTGGCCAAATCCACTACAGCTGTAGCATCTCATGGTGTTACAGTGAACAACAATATGTCCTACTTTATCACATCTCCAACACCTTATGGTGTTGTAAAATCTTCCATTATATCTCCATTCATAAGATCTACATTCAAAAGCTTTGTGACCATATTTATCACATGAATAACAATGCCCATGAAAAATACTTTCATACCTTTGCTTTGGTGTCCCAAAGATAGCTTCTTGATGTCTTCCTTGCTTTGTTCTTTTGAAATTTGCTTTGCCTTGTGTAGATGGTTATTCTAAAACATTGTTTTCCTTCTTTGATGGACTTACCTCATGCTTCTTCGAGGTGCTTGCTTCAGCATATGTAGCGTCTTCTCTGTATCCAAGACCTGATTTATCATATGGTGATCTTTGACTTTTCAAGATCTCATTCAAGATTTATGAGCTATTCAAGAATTTGTTTGACTTCTCCACCTTCTTTCTAAGGTCAACAACTTAAGCTTCTAACTTATCACATGACACTTCCTTTTCATTAATTTGATTCTTCAATAGTTCCTCTACCCTTTTGGCTTCTTCAATTTGGTTCTTGAGATGGACAATAGTTTCAAGACTTTTGCTAATCTCATAATCTACCTTCATATCTTCTTTTTCATTCTTTAGTCTTGTGATCTCTTCTTCCTTTTCTTCTAATTTAGTCTTATTGCTCTCTTCTTGTTCTTTGAGCATTCCCTTTAACTTCAATATGTGCCTTTGATTCCTCCTAAGAAAATTCTTAGTGTTATCCAAAAGATAGTTATAGAGTGTATAATAATGATCATTGTTATATCTATATAAACCCTCTTCAACTTCTTTTCGAAGTTATAATAGATTTTCTTTTATTCTTTCCATAGGATAACTACCATCAAACTTTACACAAACTATTTCTAATAAAAAAATATATAGTTTCTTAGATATACGCGGGTTGTAATGGACTAGGACGCATACATATGCGCTCTGTATGAGGAGAGGGCACGTATAGTGGATAAAATCTTGGAGATTTGTGTTTGAGTTGATGACTGGCAGTTGAAGACTAAAGCAGGTTCCAGATTTGTATTCTATAGACTCATATATGTCACTGAGACTCTAGTATGGTTACATTATTTTCTTGATAGATACTATTGCTTGTTGTGTTGTGAATGCTTAGGGAATTCTTGGTATGGCTGCTATGATGTGATTTATGCTGGCTGATGGAGTGAGCAATACTCTTGTGATTCAGTGGTGATATGACTACTATGGTATACTAGTTTCTTATACATGATTGAGTCATCATTCATATTGATTGGTTGTGGAGCATGAGCAGACTATTGGAGATCTTGGATGTATTGTGACTAGCTATGGGTCAAATTAGACAGTGAAAGAAAAAAGAGAATGTGATTGCAGGTTGTAGAAGATCTGAGGATGTGAAGAAAATAAAAACCCTAGTTTCTCATAAGTATACGCATGTTTCATTATAGATTGGCCACGTACATATGCGGGCTATAGTGAGCTAGGGCGCGTACACATGCAGGATGCACTACTGACAGTTTGCGTACCTGTGACAGATTGATATCTGTGGAGGATTGTTTCCTCATCTCAGTTGGTGCTGAGGATGTAAGTTGAGTCTTTCATATAGAGCTAGTGCTCTTGTAAAGTTGTTGCTGATAAACCCCAAGGATTGTAGTCCATAATAAAAATAAAATTGTACATGCATCGTGTGTTCTTTGTGTTCCTTGTGGTGATGACTTATTGATGATGTATGTTGTTGATATATGTTCACATCTAACTGGTTATAAATGATAACAATGAGTAATGAGTAAATGTTGAATACTAACTAATGAGTTTTGTGTAAGAGGGAAGTTTTTGAAAAAGATCCCCACACTCATTCACCCCCCCTTTAAGTGTGGTAAGTGTGTCCAACAATTGGTATCAGAGTAGGACTTCACTATAAGCCTTAACAAACAAAAAACAAATCAATAATAAAAAATAATGTTTTTTTACATTGTCTCAATTTTTTTTTCTTGCAGAGTTATAAAAAAATAACATTATTATAATATTTTATTATTATAATTGTTTTTTTTATTATTATAAAATTTTTGCCTCCTGAGGTATTCAACAACCTTGCAGGTCTTTCTTCTGAGTTGTTGATTTCAACTTCTATGCCCACCTGGCACGCCTCTGTCTGACTCCGCAGAGTTCAAAAATGCACCCTCTGTGCACAGCTATCAGAACCTGCAACATTCTGTCACACCCTCCTGGTGTGAAGCCTCAAAGACCTCTCAAGCCTGAAATCAAAACAACTCCTACAAATGCATAAACATAACATACATTCACAGCATATAAAGAACACTCACAGACATTCATTCAACACATGAAAGATGCAGGAAAAACTGTTGTTTATATTAAAATGGAAAATGCTTGTTTACAATGGTGTTCCTGAGCACGGCCTGTAACAAGGTCTCGACTCCTTCTCTTCTGCTCTCTACTCGCAGACCCTCTTCTCATTGTACTAACTCCTCTCAAAATGAGATTGAAATTGATCTTTTACATGAGGGGGCTCTTAGAGGGCTTCCCTCCAATCTACCTACCCTATTCAATTACATTGGATGGGATGTCTAGTCCACAAATCAGATCTAGATCTCAGCCTTACAAACATTAAAGGCCTACCTACTCTAATGCCTTCACAAAGGCATGGCTCCATGCCTCAACAACCTACAACATTAATTGCATTCAAATTAAAAAATGAAGATGAGTGTTGCACCTCTCTTCATCCTTCAATGCATGCGTTGATGTGGTTGGTTGGCCGGCTGGCTGATGTGGAGAGATGCTCCTGCATCATACTCCTCAGCTGCAAAATCCATGAGCTCTTGCTCATGAGCTTCCCATCTCACCTGTGGAAATCCTCCTCGATCCCAAATCATCCTCTGGAGTTGTTCATCCGCTCCATCTCCCTGTTGCTGCTGCTACCTTTCTACCCAACTTCTCCTTGCTGGCAGTCTTTGCTGACCCTAACATCAGCCTTCTGATCTCCTCGATCACTGCATCTAGCTACTCTAGTGGTTGGTTTTGTTTTTGCAGTCTCCCAGCTGCAAACATTTTCTGCAAATGGACAGATCATTTTGATCTCCCATGCCTTCTTCTTCATCATCTTCTGTGGCCTTAACTTGCCACCCTGCTGTAAAGCCCATCTTTGCAGTCTCTTCTTGACTGACCTGTTGTTCAGTCACCTTCTCTTACAACTCAACTTCTACCAGTTCTTCTGCTAGCTCTGGATTGTTTAGCCAATCCTGCAACATCTCCAACTCCATCTCCCATGGAGTGAGAACTTTATCTTTTGTTGTCAGCTTCAGTGTTGCAACTTCCTTCTTTTCAGCTTCCTGGCTAAAAGAATTGAACCATTCCTCAGAATGCTCATTCTCTTTTTCTTCTTGGGCAGCTTTAGATATCTGCTCCAATTCTTCTTTGACAGTCTCCACTGGTTGTCCTTCTGCTGTTGCTGCATCTGCAACACATATTTCTGCCTCCTCTGGGCTAAGTGGTAGGAATATTCCAATTCCTCCAATCATCAGAAGATTCCTCAAATCCTCCTCTTCTGTCAACTACACCTGTTGATCCAAATCCATCTTTGAATTTATGAGACCCTCAGATAGTCTCATCTGCTCATCCCTTCCCACCTGGCAATATGGGATGTCTTTGCTACCCTCCTGGCAGTCTATGGAATCAATTGATCCCATCTCTGTTCCCTTGCCCACCTGGCAAACTAGAAACCTTTTGTTTCCCTCCTGGCAGTCTTTGAGATCCTGCAACGACCTCATTTCATTGCCCAGCTGGCAATGTGAAATTCCTTGGTTTTCCTCCTGACAGTCCGTGAGATCTTACGCTGATCTCAACTCCTTGCCCACCTGGCAATTTGGAATTTCCTTTCTGCCCTCCTGGCAGTTCTTGAGATCTTCAGCTGATCCCATTTCATTCTCTTCACCGAGAATTTTCCCAGTCTTTGGTTCACATATCTGAACCATTTCCTCAGGTTCGTCGAGGTTTTCAGTATGCCTCAACCATCCTCTTAACAACTTAGGTTGTCTTCTAGCCATCGACTCCATGACTGGCCATTTTACCTTCAGCTTTCTCATGGGCCATTCATATACCCATCTTGACTTGGCTTTCTGTTGCATTCGCAGTTCAAGCTCCTCCATTCTTGCCCTGATGTCGGCAAGTTCTTTCCCCCTTCCGGTTGTGCTCATCAGCTTTGAGTTTTTCCTTCCAGCATACCTATGGCCTTCAGTAGCCATGTTGTTGTCTCTATCTACCCTCCTAGAAAATTTGTTGCCCACTCCTGCACCCCGAGTGTCTCAGCTTCTCCTACAGTCCTCCTGACTGTCTTCTTGATTGTTGCCTACATGAAAACAACCATTACAGAGTCTCCAGCACTCTGTTTTCCTTTGCCTTCTCCTCACTTCCCTTACCTGAAATCTACAGACAAGATTCAGGCTCTGATACCAACTGATAGCGCCGCGATACGCTCCTCCTGCTCCTTCCTCAGCAGGTCCCGCGCCTGACCTCCCAGTCTTAAGGATCGTTCAAATTCCCCTTTGAGCCGAAGCGACTCTTTGATTCCTCACTAGAATCTCTGTTAAAAACCCGATCCACAGGTCCTTCCTTTTCCTTCACGACTCGAATGCAATCGCGAACAATTTCCCACAGGAAATGTGATTTCTGCCTTTGGGATTTCCTAATTCCCAATGACAACGATTCCCCAAACGCCGAATCTCCGAAATGTCGAAACACCTTTTTCGGCGACTAGCCCTAAGGGCTAAGTCTTGGCCCACACAACCTTCCCCTATATGACCGCAGTCCCTTTCGGGGTTTTGGGCTTTCAAATGCCGAAATGCATTTGTCCTCAGGATTCTCGATCCTCCGAATCCTGATTTTTCGATATGCTTCAGTTGGCCCCACAATAGAACTTTCCTCCTTATCGGGGTTTCAGACTTCGTGGTTCCGAATTGTGCGTTCTTCTTGTCTTCAGGATTTGCGAAATGTCGAATCCCGAAATGTCGATGAACTCTCCCCTTTCGGGATTTTCTCGAGGGCCTCGATTGTTGCCACACGTCCACTCGAAATGGACGGTCCTGCTAACTTTGCGATTTCGGGCTTTCAAACACCAAAATCCCTATGGGTCTTTACCCTCGAAACTCCCGAAGTTCTGATTCCCGAAATGTCGATGGCTCCCGATCTCCGCCATGTGTCCCAACCAATGGACGACTCGATTTGTTTCGGGGTTTTCACCGTGGAGATTCTCGATCCCCTGTCATCGAGACTTTCGATATCCTGATTTCTGAAATCTTGATGGCAACTCTTTCGGGACATTCTTCTCCCTATCACGAAGGCTTAACTCCCTCAATCAAATCAATCTTCATAACAGAATAATGGAAGCATGGAAACCAAAACTATGAATCAAAGCTAAGAATCCCTTTCTTTTTCAAATTTTAAGGACTACTACTAAATGACTATCAAATTATTACTCACTAACTACTACCCCCTCATGAAGAGAGAGCACTCTCTTTTATACATGAGAGCCTTGAAGATAAGATAACCATCTCATAATTACAAATCCACTATTCTCTCAACTATTTTCCCATTATTACAAGATATGATCCCTTCAAATCCTCACACATATCTCTCATACATCTTGGATAAGATATTCCAACCAAATCTCCATGATCTTCTCCTTGGAATAGGCTTGAATTATCTCCTCAAATATTGAAATGGTGGAGGAAATATTTGAGATGTCCTTTTGAATTAATCCTTCACATATTCCTACACATTACAAAGCTCACACATTTTTGAGATATATATGAAAACATGTCGATTTTCTAATATTTAATCACGAATTCCCTTTTAATACCTAAATGAATAAAGTGGAGAATAATAAGGTAAAACCCAAGTATATTTATGAAATGATATCGTGAAAGGTTAATGGGGTGATGAAATGTGAAGAATAATGAAGGGAAAGGTGGATGAAAATAGGACATTTCTGAACCCCAACACAACCACCGAAGGATCTGCACAAAGTTGTCCATCATTTCATTCCTTTGTCGTGCAAGGGCTTCCTCGAGCAACATTTTAAAATGATCCCTTGCTCCATCATCTTTATTTTCATCCCCCATGGATTGTTTTTGGGCTTAGCGCGACAAATCTTGCAGCAGCTCGATTGGTTCGAGTCCTAACTTCTTGTACCCAGATCTTGTCGGGGACATGCACGAAGAAAAATAAATGAAGAGCAGACCGCTCTGATACCACTGATCTGGATTTAGGAACGGAACAAACCGATTAACATACTAAATACAATAAACACAAAGATATGAAGAACAACACAGATATCCAGTGAACAATATCTTCTATTGAATAAATGAAATAGGATGAAAATGTAAAACTGCAGAACTGAAACACTTGCTCAAATAGTGGTAGTTATCTCTCAGAAGAGATGTGGCTGCTATGTGCATCCATTTGATCATAATTATTACAATGAGGCTCTAGAGGCCTTTTTAACATTACTCATGAATGCCAAAACCCTAGACATTCAAAAACCTAACCCTAGGAGATGAAATGTCAAAAATTATGTGGGCCCTTATGGGTAAGTTGGTACCTCAACTTCCCGGGGTCATAACTTTTGCATACGAACTCCATTTTAGGAATGTGATAGCCCGTTGGAAAGATCTTTTCGAGAACTACACATTACATTATTAAACTTTGATTCAGACTACAAGTTGACTATGGCGAGCCAAAAAATCACTATTTAGGGCCCCAAAATGGCCCTGGAAGTACAGAAAGATGTGTTGACATGAAAACATATAAAATAAACGAGTTGGATTAAGTGGGAGGCCACTAGTGTCCACCTGGAAGATATGTAGGGCTTAAGACATCCCTGAAAGTGTAGAACCCACAATTACAAAGAAGTACAGAAGAATGTGTTGAACTAAAAACTGTCAAGAGGAGTCAGTTGGAATAGGTGGGTGGCCACCAATATCCACTATGATCAATTATTATATAGGTCTTATTTACTAATGTCGACCTTTATTACATAAAAAACATATTATTCTACCCATGTGAAGGGTTAAGGAGGTTAGGTCCCTAACATATAAAGTGTAATTATTAAATCAGTTAAAAGTTAATAGTGTTTTTTTATTTGTGTGATTATTTGGCTTATTAGTTAGTTTTACTTTAGGTAGGGAAAGTGGTGTGATTAAGCTTTTGTTGTTTTTTATTTTCCAAAGAAAAATAAAACCTGCAATGTTATCAGTGTAACCTTTATTAATATAATCTCAATACTATGACATAGTGTAACATCATTGTATATAGACAAAGCTTGAGCTCTTCAAATAACTCATTGGTGGTTTGTAAGGGTCCATACTTCCATTTCTATCATATATTTTTGAGTCTTAGGTGATGAATCTGATCTCTTATGTTTAAGGAATATCAACTCTTAGCCAATTAAAAGTAGTTTAAGAGTCATACTCCAAATCCAAAATATGACTTCAAATTAAATAGTATTTGCAAGAAAATTAGTATCTCATGTTATAATTGTTGTTATAATTGTTGAAGTTATAGTAATAAGTTCATGTACCTTTTAATAATATTTAACCTTAATCACATACACGAAACCAAATACTATCTCCATGCCATTTTCATATAAATAACTAAAAAATCTCATATTATAATTACTTAAATTAATAAATTATGTTATAATTATCATGTTAGTAATCATAGGTTACCCTATGTGGGTTACATTGTCAATGCATGCAACATTAAAGTTGTTTTCCCGAGTAAATTCAAATTGTACATGTGATTGCTCAAATCTACATCGATCCCAATGTTTAAGTACCTACGTTCCATAATGTTGACTTTTTGTACTACACACAATCCAAATTCTTTTCTTTTAGATCTTTAAGTGAATTCAAATTGTCCATACAAATGGACAAATCTACATCGATCCAAATGTTAAGCACCAATGTTCGAGAAATCTTGACCTTTCACACTAGACGCAACATCCCAAAAGTTTAGGAGATACGTGATATAAAAATATTAATGATTCCACTTCATCTTACCTTTATGTCTTCACCTTGGTGTGATATAAAATATATAGTCCCTATCTTATCTTTTAAAAATAATAAGTTATGTATATTCAGGTGTATATTTATTAGTTATACTCCAAGGTTGTTTGCCCCCACAATGCCCTTGTTTTATTATCTTAGTTCTATGTTTTTGCCTGGTGTCATAATAAAATATGTCTTCCTTGTCTCCTTTTGAAAAAATTAATAAGTCATGTCCATTTAGGTGTACATTTATTAAAATCTAACCATATAGAATTATTTTTAATGCCACTTTCATGGGGATACACAATTGTGACAATGAGTTTTATTTTGAAGTAAAAACAAATGGGTGGAAAGGAATCTTCAGAACATCCGTATAAATAGTATTCTATGGTCATTATAGAAAAAGGTTGAAATGACATTTCAAAAGACATAAATTAAGGAATCTTCAGAACATACATATAAATAGTAATCTATGCAAAAATATTAAAATGTCATTTTAAAAGACATAAATTCTCCAGCTCTGCAGGAATGTAAATGAGCAAGGAAAACAACCATGGAACAGAATGGAAAATGAGTATGTACTTTATTAGAGTTATTATAAGGAAGTGTTATATATTTTATTTATCTAATTTTGTTTGTATTTTATATTTTATGGTCGAGGAAAAATATCATTTACTCTATATTGTAGATAATATATTCAAATTCAATGTGGTTTTTTATTTAATGTTTATATATATTCAAATTCAATGTG
>ML777866.1:890919-903498 GCA_009831015.1 Picea engelmannii
TGTAGGTGGAGTAGCTTCAGGGTAGTGAGGGAATATTTTAAATATGATTAGAGGGAAATCGTAGGATTGGTTGATCTAATCATGAAATCGTAGGTGAGAAAGGGTGTTTTGCATGGTGTTTGAGAAAAGATTCCAAACTAGAAACCACATAATGTTTGGAATTGCATGTAGACTAACTTTGTTTGGATTCTAAGTGAGAAGGGGAATTTCTAGAATGAGGTTTGAGCAAAGGGAACTCAAAATAACTAGTAATTGTGTAATGGTTGGAATTGTAGGTGAGAAGTGGAGTTTGTATAATGTAGTTTTTTAGAAATATTATTGATCATCTCACTAACACAACAATATGATGATAATGATGATGTTGTTGTTTAGTGTTGTTTGGTGTTGTATGGTAGGCATACAAAAGAATCCATGCCAAGGATAAACCATACCTGGTGTTTTGAAAATTTAAACAAAGTAACATAAGGGACTCTATAACTTAAGTATATTCAATTGTTTTCTCATAATAGAAAAATAAAACCCTTGGAGTGGAATTAGAAAGGTAGTCGGTAGGATTCACCTTAGGTCTTCATGTGATTCTATGTATAGGGAGAGTTTTTATCTTTCTCCCCTACTTTCTTGTGGATTTTCAAAGGCTCATTCGTATTGTTGCAGAAATAAAGTTTCCTATGGCTAGAGTTGATGTAATATACTCATTACCAGCAAACCTAAAAAGATGTGCTTAGATACCAATATGTGACGTACCACTACTCATGTATCTCAAGAATTCACTTTCTTGACAGATTTCCATTTTTTTATACCAATTATTAAATTCAAAAAACATGATACTGGCACATGCAATAATCAAGAAGCATACTAAACTATAAAATAAAAGAATAACATGCCATGCAAAACATTAACAACAAACATGCACGTTATAAAATCAAGTCGTCTCAAAGATAATTAATACACAACAAAATATAAAATACATAGAAAGCATGAAGAGTACTTATCTTTAAATAAACCATTCATCAACTGGCTATAGACGTCAGATGTTCCACCCAACCATAGACAATTTTTTTTTATCTATGAACATCAGGTAACTCCCGAGCCTGGGCTATGAATCCACAAGGACAAGTCCTAGGCCAACTCTAAAACAAACAACAGTTAGCTAACAAGCTCTCACAGTTTTCCCAACCACATAGCAATCCTAGTTTACCAACTCTCTTCCCCTTTAGCCTGCACAACCTAAATAAATGAACCCTTTTCTTTGCAATCTAGTCCCTCAAGTTGTTCCACTTCTTTTCCAGGGCTCCAATGCTACTGGTCAGGAAATATCAATGATGGAAACTCCAAGGATTCTTAGTTGTGGACAATTCTTTCACAAATATCATCATTCTCATGCACACATGAATCTATTCCTTTATGGAATAATCACAATTTACTTACAACCAACAAGCAATGGCGCTTTTCCTCCAACAATTCCTTTTCCATGCCTAGACCAAGACCAAGAATGAGCAAGAATGAATGAAGAACATTGAATGGAAAACCAAAATGAGCGAGTAACACATGAATGAGGAACAAATCATTGAGTAACCCCAAAAAAACCCAAAAGTAGGGTTTATATAATTACATGCATTTAAGCAACACATGGTGATCCAAGTGGATATCAGTGGCCACCCACCTTTTCCAAAATTGCCAGAAAATTGTTTTCCTAGACAAAACTTTTCATTTCTAACAACAGTTAGCTAACAAGCTCTCACAATCTTCCTTTCCATAGCTTGTAGGGATTTTTTTCATTGTTGTTTATGAGCATTACTCTGTTTTGAATGTGAATTGTTGTATGCACTACATGTGTCCAAAAAATATCTGTCAATTTGGAATCCATTAGCATTGTTCAAGTCATTTCTCGTATTGCCTTATTCTTTCTTTCAACAACTCCATTATGTTGAGGTGTCCTAGAAACGGAGAATTGTCTTTCTATTCCATGCTTGCTGCATAAGTCCATAAAGTCCTTTGAAGTGAACTCTCCTCCATTATCAGATCTCAAACATTTGATTTTTGAGTCAATTTCATTTTCAACCATTTCCTTGTAGACCTTCAAGTTTTCAAAAGATTCTGACTTATTCCTCAAAAAGAACACTGTAGTCATTCTTGTATAATCATCAAATAATAGCATAAATTATTTATCACCTTTTAAACCCGTCATTGTAGTTGGTCCAACTAGATAAGTATGCACAATTTCCAGTGGTCTTTTCGTTGAATATTACTTTGATTTGAACCTGGTTTTTGGTTGCTTTCCTTGTTGACAATGCTTGCATAAAGTGTTGGTTGGTTTCTTGATCTGGGGCATTTCTCTAACTATTTATTTTTTGTTGACTTTGACAAGGTTATCAAAGTTTATGTGACCCGTTCTTATGTGCCATAGCCAACCTTCATCTTCCTTTCCTAGAAAACACTTTTCATTTCCAGTTTCACTTAATACATATATGTTGCTTGAAGTTCTTGCAGCTATTGCAATCAATTTTCCTGAACCTTATTTACTTATCTCGCACTTCTATGAATCGAAAGTGATTTTATGACCTTGGTCACACATTTGAATTACACTTAGAAGATTATGTTTCGTATCTTCTACTAGTAGAACATTTTCTGACTTGGTATTCTTGTTTCCAATTCAAACTGTGGTTTTTCCAATGATTTGAGCTGAATCATCATTTCCAAAAGAGACTGATCCATCTCTTTCCTTTATTAATGTAAGAAACCTATCTTTATCACCTATCATGTGTTTTGACCAACCACTGTTAACATACCAACTATGTTCYTGTTGCTTAGCTTGTAGAGYGAGTGTGCATTCTTAATTGCTATATTGATTCTTCTTTCTTATCCATGTTCTCTTMTGAGGTTCCTATCTATGACTATTGTTGTTCTATTATGGTTCTCTAGGAGGGACTKCCATTCTACAATCTTTGGCCATGTGTTGGTTACTATTTCCCTTCTCGAGTTGTCTGAGTTATTGAACCAGGGTTCATGTTATTCGGGGTTCCAACAAAGCCTCTAAAACTATCGTCCCTCCTGGTAAACCAGAAGGCAACACAKCACCCAGAAGGTACTGCGCAATCTCACCCGAGAYARMTTTAAATGGGTGATTGTAAGACTCRGGTTTTTACAGCCTAGGACAGAATAGGGGATAGGGGTTTCTTGATTAAATCCAAGTACCGTGAGCTAYAAGGTAAACTACTTATTCCTTGAAGTCACATACGTATATCCCACAGTTTAATTCTAGCAAAGTATAAACAAATTCATAAAATTGTATTAACTCATTCATCAAGCTTAACCATTAATTGTTGAAAGAAAGTAGAGACATGCATACATTCAACACATTACGCAAGTATTACCGTGGTTCACCCACTCCTGGGCTACGTCCACAAATATTTGTCTCTTGGCTCTTTTATTATGGTAGTTCTGCATTTCTGGCGTCGTGCGCTTACAATTCTCCAAATAAATTGGGTAAGATCTATGTGAGGCGAACTAGATCGCACCAGGCTCTGCATCCTATGGTCTAATCCTCAGATCTACCTTCCCTCGTATCTTCTTTTCTCAACATCTTACAAAATTGGTTCATACAACTAAAAAAATTACATATAGCCTACGCCCCTGCGTGGTTATAGTCTCCAAAAATTCACTCCAAAGCCTAACCCTCAACAACAACAATAATAACAACAACCATCCCTATATGATACTTTCATGTCTATATTTATACATTTTGGGCTCTTCATCCTTTTACAAAATATTACCAAAACCCTAACCCTTCTTACATTAGGTCTTTCTCCCATGCGCGTGTTGTTCTTCCTCCAATTGTCGCTTTCCTTTGTGCACGCTTTCTTGCATGCACACGTGTTGTTCTTTTGCCAGTTGTTACTTCAGTTTTCTACACTCTTTATTTCCCACGATCGTTCTTCTTTCCCCTTCGACTTGGTGCCAACAGCCCCCCAACATTGACATGTGATTCCTCCCGAGTCACCTAATTGATCTGTGCTTCCTCGATCTCCTTGGTGATCATTCGAAACTTCTCCTGCAACTCTATTGCTTTTGTCAGTGCCTGTGCGGTTTTCTCCTTGATGGTGTCGACTGTCTGAGCTGCCACTTCCTCTCTCATTAGTCCTTTGCATTCTAGCTGAGTCTGTGTTGACTTTTTCTGGCTTCTTTTTCTTGCGCAAGTACATCTACTACCCGTTCCTGCAACAGTTCTATTTGAGCCTGACGCTCATGTATCTATGTTTGTACAGTGATAAGTTTTGTCTGTATCTTCTTCAACTCTTGTGTTCCCTTGACCCATTCTGGAATTGGTATGGTCTTTTGTCACTGCTTGAGTTCTTGGATCGTTGCATTGATCCTCTCGTCCTCCTTGTCCCGGTGTTGGACCTGTGGATCCTCTTCCAGCCTTGTCCAAAGTTGTGTTGTTTTATCCAGCAAGTCGGTTGTCGTGCTAACCTATTTTTCTAGCTCCTGTAGTTGCATTGTTGCTTCTTGCTTCCTTTGCTCCTTCGCCACTGGTGGAGTTGTCGGTCTAATCTGTCCGCGGAGAGTCTCAATCTCCTTCTTATACTGATCAATTCCCTATGCAATCTGGTCAATCTTTTATGCAGCTGAGAGTTCATTTCCTTACGTAGTGGATGGAAGTTTCCCAAAAATTTCTTCCACTCTACGTTCCATCTCGTTTCTGCGTTCCTTCTCCTCCTGAGTTTCAGATTTGGCCTACGCACAAACTGTTTCCAGTGCTTCCCGCTTCTTTGTTGCTTGTTGTATATTGACTAAGTTTTTATGTGCTCGCGACTGCATCTCGTGGTTGAGGCTAACCTATAGTTTGTATAATTCTTTTGATTGCATCCATGTCAAGACCAATTAGATATGATCCAAATCCTTAAGTGGTGTATGTCCCACAATTTCATCCATTCGCAGCATGCTAGGATTTATGTAGACCGTGGAATGTGAGTGTGGCATCGGAAGAACTGGGTCACGTTCTTCTACCTCCACCCTTTCTGTGGTCTGTGTGGTCGATGGCTCTATGCCTCTACTGCTACTCGTGATTTGGGCTTCCCCGAATTTCTTAAGGAGTTGTCCCATTTCTATTAGTTTCTTCTACAGTTTATCCCTGTGGTGTGCGACATGATCAAAATCCTCTGTGAGGTAGACTTGGACCCTCCTAGCAATCATCTCTCCATCATCCTTCGTGATTGTATATTCTGATGGTGGTCTTTGTGCCTTTGTTTTCTTACGCGCACTGGCTTCCTGTACTGTCGGTCTCTTAGTTCCCCCTGGTTCCTGTGTGATGGAGTTCGATGCGGTTTCCTATGCTCCCTCAGCTGGTTTCCGTTGTCCATTGGTCGGTTGAGTGGTTTTTGTCCTCCGCTTTTGGGTCCCTGGCTGCTCTGATTCGTCGTCTCCCTGACTCGACTTAGTTTGGCTCGTTCTTCATTTCTTGGGTATTGGGATTTGTGGAGGTTGTGTTTCCACCTGCGGAGCCCCTCCTTTTGTTGTTTGTCTCGGTACTTCTCTGGGTATGGTTGGAATCCTCCATTCATTAGGCCATTCACTAATGATCATGTCGATATCTCCCTCGGTGATGCAGTAGCTCATCTGTAGCCACTGTTTATCCGAGTCCTGCCTTGGTTGTATCCACATGGCTTGTCGCCTAGACCAGAAATTAGTGATGCCCCCCATATCGTGTGACAACCTATGGTGTTATTCTCCATGCTCGACTGATGGATTTGTGTATCTCTCGTAGGTAAGCATCGAATACGATTCCATTCTCCCTCTTATTCTTGGCTAGTGGCACGGATCTCAGGACACGATATCTTGCTCCTCCTGGTTGTGGTGTGGTACAAAAGACGGCATGTTCTAGTTCTCGCCATCCCATGAAAGCTATGAGAGTGATCAACCATGAGTAATGAAATTTCGTACATGTGTCCTGCGTGTCTTTGCAATCTACTTTGAACAAGTTTGATAGGTATGGCACCCAACTCATGGAGGTGCCTTCTGCGCACTGAGCTGCAACAACAATGACTCCTGCCGGTACTTCGTCTTTACAGAATTTTCTTAGCGGTTTGCAGGCTAAGATTTTTGCGCCCAATTGCATTACGACATTGTTGATCCGTTTAATTATAATTCCTCTTGTTCCCCTGTTGGTGCCATATTTATTCTTCATCTCTTCTGCCAATGTTGTTTCCTTGGACTTATCATCCAGAATTAGCACGGGATCCATACCCCAGGTGAGTAGTCCTGTTATCTGCACGATAAGTTCGATAGTTATGGGGACAGGTTTGTCCATCCATACATCCCCTCCATGTGTAAATGCTAACAATTTCTTGACACATGCCAACACATATTGGCCTTTGCTAAAGTGTGGCGTCTTCAACAATCCTAGAATTCCTATTTTGTCCAGTCCAGTTGCCCACTGGTGTGGTTGAGTGATGGTTTCTTCGAGTTGGTTCATGACTATTTTTTTCATAAAGACCTGTGGTAAAAGATCTGGGTATTTGGTTTCATTTTCTACATCATAACTGGAATACTTGAGCTTCCCGACGTGACTCAATAGTTGTGGGTCCACCTGTACTCCCTCTGATATGTGAGGTAGCACAATCTTTGCAGCCGAATTCTTTCGAGGTGAGCTCTATGGTTTCACTTTGTTCGTTCTAGATGTTGTTACTCTTTTTCTATTCTCCTTTCGCGAATAGACAAACTGCTTATGCACTCATGTGTTGTATGGGCTCGTCATGAAGCTTGTCGGGGACGCTTCCTCCATTGTGCGATTAATTCACCATAACTGTGGGTTCAATGCATCTGTGACGGTTTCGTACTTTCCATTACGCCTACTCTGTCGTCTCCAGTTGGCATGTTTAATGTGACATCCCATCCGTCCTTGCCTTGCTTTAACTTTGCCTCATGTTGTCCTGTCAGCCTACTTTTTTCGACTTTCCTTTTCTCGCTTGTTTCCTTTTTCGATACGGCTGTTATCATTTCCCTTGTTGGCTTCATGTTTTGTATGTGACTTGTCCCTCATGTTGTGCACTTTTGGTTTTTTTTTACTACGCGGTGGGCGGCCGACTGTCCTTTCACATCTTCAGTCGGCTCCCATTGGTCATTCCTCTGAGGTCTACTCCTGCTATATCCCTTAACTATACATCTCCTCCGTCTGTGACAGATTTTACCTCGTATGTTCCTAGCCAATGCATTCTCATATTTCTTGGGTGTTGCAATGATTTACTGTCATAGAGAAATACTAGATCTCCTTCCTTGAACATATTCCTCTTGATGTGGCGGTCGAGCCAAGATTTGTCTCTTTCTTTCTGTACTTATTGGTGGAATCCTGCCAAGATTCGGTCTTCCTCCATCAACAGTAATTGATTCAGTCTTTCCTGTACTGTGCCTCGTTCTGTCATGTGTGTGATAGCTGCTACACGTAAACTGGGTATCAAAAATTCTACCGGCACTACTGCTTCTTGACCATAGACTAGTTTGAATGGTGTGTGGCCTATCAAATTTTTGCATGTGGTTCTATATTCCCATAACACTGCTGGTACCTTGAGGTCCCAATCGTCCATGTTGACGTTACATATCTTTGTCAAGGCGTTCTCTAGAATTTTTTTGAAGGCTTCTACCCTGTCATTTTCCTATCGATGATACGGTGTTCTTTTTTGGTGATGAAATTCAAACTCTTCAAGCATTGCTCAGATGGTGTTGTTTATGAAGTGTGTTCCTTGGTCTCTCCTCAAAAGTCTTGGGCACCAAAATCTAGTAATTAATTGTTCAAATAGAAAGTGTGCAGCTGTCTCTACGCTGCAATATTTTACTGGTGCGGATTCTGCCCATCTTTCCAGATATTCTATCGTGTCGATAATATATCTCGTCCCCATTCTTTTGGCTGGTGGGTTAATGGGTCCCACAAAGTCTATAGCCCATTTGTCAAATGCCTGAAGTGTCACTTACAGTCGTAGTGGCATTTTGTCCCTTTTGTTGGGCTTGTCTACCCTTTGACAGGCATCACATTGTTGACAGCACTCTTTCGAGTCTCTATGGATCGTTGGCCACCATAATCCTGTGCGTAGTACCTTCTGCACGGTAGATTTCCATGCATAATTCCCTCCTGCTATTCCCTTGTGGGCTTCTGCTAAAATTCTTGGTCGTTCATGGTCTAGTATGTATCTTCGTAAGATGTTATCTATACCCATCTTGCATAGATGTCCTGTGATCAACTGATAGTCATTTGTGCAGACTACCAGGTTCTTCTTCTGTGCAATGGTATATTCTTGTGGTGCAGTACATGTGCTCAAGTGCTAGATGATCTCTGTGAAGTAGTCGTCAGCAATCTGTACTGAGAATAGATGTGCATCTGGAAATTTGTCTTCTAAATTCGTTGGTTCCTCTCCATTTGTGACCCTCGATAGGTGGTCAGGTCCTACATTCATTTTTCCTGGTTTAACTATTACCTCAAAGTCAAATTATTGAAATAGAAATAACCATCAACAAATTCTCCCCCCCAAAACTGGCTTGTTGACTAGGTATTTTAGGCCTGAGTGATCTGTAAACATCTTAAAGTGTTTTCCCAATAGGTAATGTCTATATTTCTATAGTGCATAAACCATAGCTAAGCCTTCTCTTTCTATCATATTATAATTCTGTTTTGAGTCTGATAATTTTCTGCTTGCGAACGCTATCGGGTGATCCAAGTCTCATGCTCCTAGTTGTGCTAAGATAGCTCCAAGTGCTATCACTGATGCATCTACATATACATGGAATGTCTTCTCCCAATCTGGAAACACTAATATTGGTGCGGTGACCATATTTTCCTTCAGGGTATCCAGACCGTGTTGGCACTCATCGTTCCATTGATACTTTGTATCCTTCCTTAACAGTTTTTCCATTAGCGATGTAATCTGCGCGTAGACTTTGATGAATTTCCTGTAATATCCTGTATGTCCTAACGTTGCTCTTAGTTGGAGGACTATTTTTGGTGCTAGTAGATTAACAATGACTGCGATTTTGGATGGATCCACTAGCAAACCCTGTTTGCATACTATGTGTCCCAATAGTATCCCAAATGGTGTTCCAAATATGCATTTCTTGATATTCAGTGATATCTGGCACTATCTACATCGTTCTAACATCAGTCATAAAACTTCCACATGGTTTTTTAGTAAGTTATACACTATCTAATCATCCATTTATACTTCGATGAATTGATGGATGAATTCCTTAAATGTTGCGATGACCACTCTAGAAAATATTGCAGGTGCATTCTTCAGTCCGAACGACATGACTGTATACTGATATGATCCCCATTCTATCGCAAACGTGGTCTTGTGTCTATCCTCCTGTGCTATCTTAATCTGATGATATCCAGAGAATCCATTGGTGAATGAGTAGGCTTCGTGGCCTCCTATGTTCTCGAGTACTTCGTCCGTGAATAGTGTGGGGAATGGGTCGTGTAGGAATGTATCGTTCAACTTCCTCAAGTCGATGCATATCCTGATCCCTCTTCCCTGTTTATTGTCCTGTACTACCATTGGGCTTATCCGTTCTGATTCTTCGACTGGTTCGATGATGCCGACCTTGAGCATCCTGTCGATCTCGTCTTTAACTTTCTATTTATATATGGGGTTCAATCTATATGGTCATTGTTTAATGGGTCTCGCATCAAGTCTGAGTGGTATCTTCATTTCTCCTAATTCTCTGGCTATGCCTTTCATCTTTGTAAAGGTTGTGGGAAAAAGGTCGTTGTAATCGCGCAACAATTTTGTGATTCTTTCTAGTGTCCATGCGTCCCAGTAATCTCCAATGCTGAACATTTTGTGCTGCTCGACGGTCCCTATGTTAACCTTATTTATCTTGATTGGCACAGAGATGACCTCTGACTCTAAGGGTGGTCCTTCCACATCTCTCTCACCTTCAACTTCTTCGATCTGAATGTCGCTCGGATCATCTTCATCTGGGGCTTCCTCCTATATGTGGTAGCATGATAGTAGATCCTTGATTGTCTTCTTATTCCGTTGTTGTACCTCTGTGATAGATTCTACTTTTGGTTCTTCAATGAATATGACGTTTCTGATCTATTTCAAGGTCACGTCTATGTTGGGGTTCTCATGCTCGAATGAGAAAGTGATTGTAAAGTTTTGTTGGAGTGTCGCCCATGTCTTGGTACCTTTATGCATTTCCTGGTCCGTATACCAATTCACTAGTATGCCCTCTAAAGTATGAATGAAGTGGTGAGACCATTCCTCCAGTGGCGTCATTTTCCACAGCGTTTTACATGCCTCCAAGTGTTCTATTGGTGTGCCTAGTCCGTCATATTTATGTTGTTTGTTACCTATCTATTTTGTGCCAAACTTTATGCGCAGTAATCGCTTACATTGGTACCAAACTATGATAGTCTCTTTGTGTGCACCACACCATCTTGCGAGTGTATCCTTTAGTACTAAATCCAATGCTAGCAATCTCTGGTTTTCTAATACTTCACCTTCATATTGTGTCAAGAAAGTTTCTGAATCATTTAGCCAATGAAAACTGAATGGGTCTCTAATTTTTGTGCCAATCCACCTTACTGCGTGGTCTATTCTGGCACACCTTCTCATGGATACTTCGTGTAGAATTTGCTGCCAATTTTCTAACCTGGTGTCTGAGTCTATTGTACATGAAGTAATGCTCCTCCAACTGAGTACCTCGTCTGTAGTTGGGTTTGTATAGTCCGCATCACACGCATTTGTTCTGTACAACAGGCCGATCTCTTCTAAATCTAGACAAGAGGGTTTTATGAACCTCTCACCCTCTGATGGGTCAAGTGGGGCTATGACCCTATAGTCCCCCGACTCAAATGTCATTTTTCTGGTTTTTAAGTTAATTATGGCTTGGTTGTCGAACACCCAATCCAGACCAAGTAGCGTCGAGTAAGGTGTTGTTTTGTCTACTATTCCAATGACTTCAAAGTCTGCCTCAGTGCGCACACCATCCAGATCTATCGTCACTCCTTTCAGTCTACCTATTGGTAGGACTCTATGTTGATTTACTAGCTTTAATTGAACAATTGAGTATCCCAGTGTAGGTTTTCCCATGCATTGCCATGTAGATTTTGGTAGTACATTCACTTTGGATCTTAGATCTAGTATAATATCTCCCATATTGAAATCCCCAATGTTAGCATTTAGTCTAAATTCACTACTTGTTCTTCTTCTTGTGTGTAGGTGGTTGACAGTTTTCAATTATGGCTTCTATTTCGTCTCGCTGCTACATTTTTCTGGGATCTTTTGCAATATTTTGACAAATGAAGGATCACTTAACATTTTGATGCATGATTGCAACAAGTCTTTGATATTACTTACTTGTTCCTTGGGTTGTATTCTATTGGTATGGTCTATTGAAGGAGACATTTCATATTATGGAGCTTCCTTTCTCCGTTGTACAGTCGGTGCAATGTTCTCCTTCTGGAATTCTTGTCGGGCTTCTGTAAAGATCTCCTTCTCCTTATGCACGTCGAACTGCTTCTTGGGGTCAGTGTTCTTCTTTACCCATTGGTTCTGCGTTGTTTCCTATCAAACTGCGCCATTTCTTGTTTTCGTTCCTCCTCGAGTGACTATGTTGATGTTTCGTCTGTCATCCCTTGCTTCAGCTGAAATCCGCTAAACATTCTGGTTATTTTGATTCCTTTTTTCCTAGATATTTACAAGTAATGTCGGACATTCCTCCGTATCGTGGTCCGATGCATGACAATACATACAAGTCGTCAGTGAAAGTCGCCACTCTCGTGCATAATGTCCTAGTTGCTGGAAATTGTGACATGTGACTAGTCCTCTACCGCGTCTGAAGCCTCCTCTGACTCGTCCTACTCCTCTATAAGTTGCGCGATCACCTCACGACGTGTTATACTATGGTCCCTGATTATACTGCGCGGTATTGTATTGGGGTTGTGTCGGGTTGTACTGTGGTTGTACGTTATTGTATGGTTGCGACGTAGTATTATACTGTTGTTGCGTGTTGTTGTATGAGGCGGGGGCTTGAGTGAACTGTGGTGTTTCTTACCCAGTCATCATTTCTACCTGTACCCTGTATGCATTTGATGTTCTTTCCCACATCATCTCCATAGTTCTGCAATCTTTGTCGTCATGGCTGATTGACTTGCAAAAGGTGCAATATGAGTTCTTTGGAACTGTTTGGTATTTTTTCATCATCGTGCAGTGGTACGGGTCGTGACCCAGTTTCTTGCATATTTCACACCATAATCCTCCCTGTGGTAGTGGGTTTCACATCCCCATCTCCATATACTATGCGAATGTTGGGCATTCATTCTTGTGGTGCCCTTTCGTCCTACAGGTAGTTCACCAAACGGTTTCTCGTTTGTCCTTGTTCTTATTCCGGTTCAGTTGAAATGTTAAGTTCTTCATATCCTCCTTCAGTTCTTCGATAGCCGGGTCCGTATGCTAGTACTGATTCTCTTCTAATTGCAAGGCTACCTACAGAGCCTCAGCCTGCGTATGAAACTTTTGTTGTCGTAATGGATATTTTAAGTGTGGGAGTAGTGAGTTGACAAACAAGTGTTGATGTTGCATATCA
>ML777866.1:939785-950282 GCA_009831015.1 Picea engelmannii
TGTTGCTATTTCGTATATCATTTCTGTGTATTGTGAAGATTATGCTGGATATTTTACTGTTATTCTGTCATTTCTAGCATTTCATTTATGTTCTGCATATTTTATATATCTGGTATCTTGCACTTGTTGGGTCTCGCACAATGGAGCCACCTTTTTTTCATCTAAAGCTAGGATCACATTTAGATCCCCCCCAATAATGAAATTGTCTAGATCATTTTGCAATAAATAGTCTTTTAGGGTTTCCCAACACTTTCGTTTTTCCGTTAACAGGTGTGGTACATAGATATTGAAGAGACTTACCAGTCGACCCGTTGCCTTGTAAAGGAGTTTGGTGTGGATCCAGTGCATGCTTGTTTCAGAGTTGATCAGATCGAACGTCATAGTGTTCCACGGGGTTCCTAACCCGCTTTAGGCACCTCTTGCACTTTCTGCTATTCCTTGGCTTATTCTCCATAGGATAGTTGTTGCTTTGAGTAAGTCTTGGATGTCCATCTTGGTCTCCTGGAGGAGCAGGATATTTGATTTTGAGGCTCTTATGATGTCCTTAAGTTATTCTTCTTTCCTTTTTCTTCCAAATCCCCTGCAATTCCAGGAAGTTAGTTTCATTAATTACCTTGGCGGGATGAGTGGCCTCCTTGGGAGGCCTTGGAGTGCTTCCTTGTCTGTCTGACATTGATTAGTTGTCTAATTGTTGGTTGCGATCCCTTTAGGACATCTTTGTATATTTCTTTATCTCTTTCTTCCTTCTTAGATTTCCTACCTCTTCTTGTTTTCTTTGGTGTGGCCAGCGCATCACTTGCACCTTCGTACTCGCTATTTGATGAGACCTCACCTTCCTCTATGTCTGGTCTTGTGTCCTTTCTTGAGGGGGTATTTGCATTGCTCTTCTTCTTCTGCCGATGAGTGGGTTTCTCTGACTTCGAGGGTTGGACTTTCATGCGTTTCTTCAATTGGGGATTCCTCCGGTGTGTTTTCTTCTATAGTTTTCTCTACAGGTTCCTAAGCCAGTATTTTGAAGGTGTTCTCTGCCCTTGTGTCTGATTTATTTCCTGGGTCCCTGGGTTGTGTGGTGGTTGTCTTTTCATTCCTTAGGCCTTTAGTTTTGGAGTCGGGTCTTCCTTTTCTTGGTTGTTGTCAGCCTTCTCCACTTTCTTTCTCCATGTTTGGGTTTTTAGGGCAGTTCCTCTGGAAATGTCCGTATTCATGACATCCCCTGCATTTGAACGGGAGTTGTTCATAGTCCAGCTTCTGGTAATGCTGCTAGTCGTCGACCTTGAGTTTGATTGCTTCAGGAAGTCCCTCCTCCAGATCGACTTCCACGCAAATTCGTGCGCATGAGTATTAGTCTCTAGGGTCCGCTCTGTCGATGTATTGTCCCAACACGTTCTCGATTGCTTGGAGCGAAGAGGGGTTCCAGTAGTGGATTGGTAGATTGGGTAACCTGACCCAGACTGAAATGCCCTTGAGAATTGCTAGAGCTGGATCGAAGCTAGGAGTCCAGCAATTCAGATAAAGCCCTTGAGTGCCCATAAAGTACGGCCCATTCCTAAAGATGAGATCCCTATCTTCCTGAGAATTCAAAGATGAAGAATCATCTTCCCACCGCATAGCAGGTTACACTATTTTTGATCAGCAGTCTCCAATTCCTTTGGATCCATTTGTCCATGGTTCGGGTTGACGGCCAGAGCCCCATGAATTGTCTAACCAGTTCTTGTTCTGACAGGGAAACGACTACCCTCATTGGATGGTTTGGGGGCAGATCAATTTCAGGTATTGAATCGAGCTTCTTGACGAAGCTAGGGGGATCCGCAGGGGGGAGCTTCTTACCTTGGGCGGCTAGAAGCTTGCAAAAGGAAGAAGCAGGAGAAGGAGGGGACCGTGGCTCCCCTCCTCCTGGAGTGGCCATGGAAAGCAGCTAAGCCAAACAGAGACGAAACCCTAACCAGAGCATTATCTCATTCGTGAGAAACAAACTCATTATTAATGCACACAAAAGTCACTTTTTTTTTTTGAAAAATGGTTGTAGAAAATTGTTATATAAGATATAAAGTTAATCTCTTGCAATAAAGTTTTAATAAAATATATAAAAAGAAAAAGATGGAAAACACATTTCTTTTTATAAATTTTGTTTCCTTTAAACATCCATTAAAAATGGTAGAAAAATTGTTATAAAAGTTTTAATAAAATATATAAAAAGAAAAAGATGGAAAACACATTGTTTTTTATAGATTTTTTTTCTTTTAAACATCCTTAAAAAATGGTAGAAAAATGGTTATAGAAAAATTGTTATAAAAGATATAAAGTTAATCTGTTGCAATAAAGTTTTAATAAAATATATAAAAAGATGAAAAACACATTTCTTTTTATATTTATTTATTTTTCTTTAGACATCCATTAAAAATGGAAAATCATCCCAAAAAGGCCTCTCAAACTTTATATAAAAAAAGGGTTGGGATATCCTTTACACATCTTTCACTGAAAATAAGGTTGCGTTGTTGAACTTACTCTTTAGACCAGGTTGTGTTGGAGAAATTGTGAGTGCCCATTTGAACCCACTCTTTAGACCAAGAGATCACTCTTTGAATCCAAGAGGACCTACCTCAAAGCCTCGGAGCATGGAGGGTAGTATTTTTTGTTGATGTATAATTATCTTATCATTAATAAAATCAATCTTCCCCACCCTGATAAATGATAGTAGATTTATGCATTTTTATTTTTTTTTGCTAAATTTTATCTCGATTTAAGGGCTTTTACGAATGCACTTATTGTAGTGAGATTTCAAATATTGTTTGTTTGTTTCTTTATGTTCATGACTATTTGGAAAAAAAACATTGGAGCTTGAGAAGCTCTTCTTTACTTCTCTTACATTTTGGGAGCACTATCTACAAAGGTTTTACAACATTATTATTGAAAGTTTGCCTTTCTTTTTTTAATTGAAATTTCCAATGTTATAGGTTTGATAACCAATCATCTAAACTTGTAAGTTTCATAACCTATGGTTAAAATTTATCATTAACAAGAGCATATGAGGAGAAGGAATGAAGTTGAAACCATATAGGTTACACCCTTCACGACTTTTACTAGAGATTAAAGCAATTCTTTCAAGTTGAACTGTTACCATACATGAACAACTATGTTGTAATAAATGTTGAAAACCTCATGTTGTTTAAGTTATCAATAACAATTGTTGCCTAACTCAATTGAAATTTCAAGGAACCAAAAACTTCAAGAAAGGGAAGATCTTATCCTTTAGGGAAACAAAGAAAACAAAAGGGAGGGTCTCATCCATAAAGGATTGGAGAAAATCCACATGATTGGTACCACATGGACTTAACTAGTGAAAGCTTTAGAGTAGATAAAGCGTGAACATGTCCTCCATCAAGTGTGAACATGTCCTCTATTGAGTTTGAATAACTAGAATAGTTTATTATTGTGTTTTATCAGTAGATGTGATCACAATGTCAATATTATTATGAATAGTGCATCAAGGAAATGTTAACAAGAATCTCTTAATAGTTTTTTAATTCATTAATTCATGGGCTAATTTATACATTGTTACATGGAAAACCTAATGAAACACACAACAAATCAGAAGTCTTATTTCACTGCAATTTGTGAGTCTTATGCAAAGAACATTATAGATCAATTCAGTATCACAACCAAGTTAAGACAACTATGTTGAAGAACATATATGTAAAGCATAATTTGTGAGTCCTATGGAAAGAACATTATGGATCAATTCATTATCATAACCAAGCTAATACAACTATGTTGAAGAACATGTAAGTAAAAGCTCATAGTGAGGGTGGGGGTGGGGAAAATAATAGAGAAAACATATGTCACTAACTGCAATTTGTAAGTCTTATGCAAAGAACATTATGGATCGATTCAGTATCATAACCAAGCTAAGACAACTATGTTGAAGAACATGTATGTAAAGCATCATTTGTGAGCCCTATGAAAAGAACATTATGGATTAATTCATTATCATAACCAAGCTTTTTTTTCCAACGGGAAAATTTCTCAATTATATTAATGAATATAATGTGTTCTCTAGTCAAGAGATGTTACAAAGCAGAGCTAAGAAGACATAAATGTCAAAGAATCTTTCGCCAATAGTGGTCTCTTGACCAGCAGATGGAGAAAGTTCAAAAAATAAGAGAGATATAAAACCAGGTTATATAGAAAGCGTTGTTATAACTTAGCAGTCAAAACTTCAAAGAAAGCCGATATTCAGAAATAGTCAATAATGACACAACATACATGAGAAATAGAAGAGGGTAATATAGGCAGAGCTTAAGAAAGAGTAATGAAATGGGAGGGGCCCTCATGGCCATCTATCCAAAGGTTGTAGGTAATAATGCCCTCTTTTTTCTAAAGCGTTGTCTTGGATAGTTGATCTGCAAAATTATTGTGTTCACGGTAGATGTGTTTGAAGCTGAGATTTTTAAAAGAGGGCAAAAGTAATATGATTATGTCCTTCCAAGCCAGAAGAGAGATGGCTTGTAGATCACCCATATTGTTTAACCACTCAATAATAATTATGGAATCTCCAAGCATCTGAAGAGCTTCAATGTGAAATCTGGAGGCCAAGCATAGAGTGGCCCAGGTGCCCAAAAGTTCAGCCCTAGTATTGGTACCCGGGCCACAATTAAAAGTCCATCGATAGAATGTGTTATTTGATCATTTGATCAGTCCACCAGCACCACTCTGTGTTCCATTCAATGATGTTGCTCCATCGAACCATCCAGTTGTAATATCCTCAAGTTCAAGAATCCTCTTTGTGGTCTTTAATCTTGGCTTATAAGGGTGATAGTCATTCCATCTTTTAAATAAACCAAGTGTTTTGTGAGCTGTAGTGTTTATGGATGGGATCTCATTTGTGAAGATTTTTTTGTTTTTGATCAACCAAATGGACCATCAAACCAGAGGTGGAAGATGTTTAAAAATGAGTTCCCTATGTGTCCAATAATCAAAGCAAACAGAGAGAGATGGCCCGTCCCAAATAGAATTAATATCAAGCACCGAAGTGATTTTTTCCCAAACCAATCTGGTGAAAGGACATTTGATGAACAAGTGTTCTATAGTCTCAGCATCATTGAAACAAAGTTGGAAAATGTTTGGTCCAGTCCATCCTTTTATCTGAAGTATATCCCAGGTGTTCAATTTATAATTGATCATGAGCCAAAAGAAGAGCTTTATTTTGGAAAGAAGATGCCAGCGCCAAAATTGTTTTCTCAATCCCTTTAAATTTGTTGGCCAGATCGAGTGTGTAATCTATGTGTAGACATTTTGCACAGTAATCTTGCTCGAATGGTCTCCCTCATACCATAGAAGATGATCGTCCCTATCAATTAAGTGAATACTGGCAAGTGATAATCCCATGCAAAAAGAGTTTCAGGTTGTAGCAAGGTCATTGTTGAGGTCGAGTGATGTGTTGGAGAGCCACTTGTCAGAAAGAGTAGCTGAAAAGGATTGATCCCGGATCTGGTATAGATACCAGATGTTTCTTGTGTGTAGATTCTCTATACAAAGTGGAGTAATAAAAGATGTATCTCTCGACCCAAGAATGCGATTGCGGCCTAGTGTGATGGTGTGGCCCGACCCCGGTTGCCAGCAGAGCCCACGCTTTATCCAATCTTTTGATTTTATCAGATTTTTCCAGAATAATGAATACACCCTGGAGGTAGTTGTATCAGAATGTAGCCAACTAATAACTGTGGAATGTGATAGCTATTTGTCTTTAATGATGGAATGCCAAATGCCCGGAGAAGTCAACACTCGCCATAGAGAGTTCGCCGCAAGCGCATAGCTGAAATGGAATAAATTATGGATCCCCCATCCTCCTGTTTTTTTTGGTTTTGCCAAGGATTCCCAGTTGCAAAGGTGTTGTCTGGACCGGTCTAAGCAACTTGACCAGAGGAAATTATATGTCAAGCGGCTAAGTTTTGTAATTAACATAGCGGGAATGGCTGCAAGAGCCATCCAATAAACTGACTATCCTTCAAGAACAACTTTGATGAGAGTGAAGCGGCCACCAAGGGAGAGCCATCTCGTGCACGAGTGGCCAGTCTTTTTTTCAACTTTTGCAATGAGCCAATTCCAATCCGCCAGCTTATAGGAGTCTACTTTTAAAAAATACCCCAGATACTTGAGTCCAGTGGAAAGATGAGTGAAGTTATATGGGAAGATACCCTTGAGTTGTTCCAGAGTATGTTGTTGTAGGTTTGCAAAGTGAAATGTCGATTTTCCCCAATTGATTGACAATCCCGTAGCACAACAGAAAGTATTTAAAACCTGTTTAATCTCAGTCCATTCCTGTAAAGAATCATTAGTCATGATGAGAACATCATCAATGAAGAGAAGATGTAGAATCTTAATAGTCCTGGACACTTTTATACTGGAGATCTTTCCATCATCTTGTCCAAGTTTAAGAAGAAGGCTCAAGGCTTCCATGGCCAAGATGAAAAGCAGGGGTGAGAGGGGACATCCCTATCACAGATCTCTGCCACTACGAAAGAAAGTATATGGATCCCCATTAATCAAAATAGCGAGGTTTGCACTCACTACATGGCTCGTAATCCACTTAATCAATTGATAACTAAATCCTATCTGAGTCAGGATCAATCTGAGGAAATCCCAGTCAATGCAATCAAAGGCCTTCTTGAGATCCAGTTTTAGAATGAGCGCCTTTGAATTTTTGGATTTGATACAATGGAGACATTCCTGGGCAGTGCCAATAACATCTAGAATTTGTCAACCTTTTAAAAAACCCAATTGTTCATTGGAAATGTACAGTGAGAGGAAGGGCTTTATCCTGTAAGCAATGATTTTTGAGATAAGTTTATAACAGAGATTGCAAAGCGCAATAGGTTGATAGTCATCAAAAGTAATAGGATTTGTAGCTTTTGGAATGAGGGTAAGGAAAGCCGAGTTCAGAGCACCCACCACCTTCCCTTTGAGTCTAGTATCCTCCACAAGATCTAGAAGATCTAGACCAACCAAATCAAAGAAATGAAGATAAAATTATACCGTCCAACCGTTAAGGCCTGGACTTTTATCCTTGGAGAAAGACTTTAAAGAAACCGAAATTTCTGAGAGCGAACAAGGTCTTTCAAGAGTATGTGAATCTTCCTCCGAAATAGATGAAGGAAAGAGACCTACCACTATGGTAGAGGACTGTAGGTTTGTAGTAGCCTTCCTTTCAAAGAATGGTTTAAAATGTCTAATTGCAGCTATTTTAATATCTTGTTGTCCTCTATGGCGAGTGCCTTCTGAATCTGCAATTTCCCATATATGTGTTTTGCTCCTACAAGAGCTAGCATAGTTGTGAAAAAAATTGGTATTAAGATCGCCACTCTTGATCCAATTTATCCTATAGCGTTGTCTCCAGGTAAGTTCATCTTTAAGAAGGAGTTGATTTCTTTCAGTTTCTAGTCCTTTTAATAATTCATTGGTGTCTCCAATAGCCCTCGCTCGGGCATCTGAGATATGGAGAGTCTGTAGCTTAGATTCAATATCAAAAAGTCTTTCAATGTTTTGTTTTTTGTGTAAAGCTGCCTATATTTTTATACGGCCTTTGAGGCTCTTGAGCTTCCAAACAATACGGTGTTGTATATAAGGCTCTATGAGGAAAATAGGATCGTTCCAAACTTTCGCAACAATAGCTGAGAAATATGTTTCTAATCGCCAGCCCGAGTTGAATTTGAAGGGGTAATGGATCTTGTGGGAAGAAGAATCCAAGTGTAATAATATCGAAGCATGGTCAAAAGGAAAGGAGTTTCTACCCAAGTACGAATTCTATCATGTGTAGTGATTAAATGCTCATAAATGAGAAACCGGTCTAGTCTTTTGTTGATAGAATCTGATCCCAAACGTCTGTTTTGCCAAGTAGGTACTAAGTGATCTGGGGCATAGTCTACAAGATTATGCCTGAGAAACAAGGAGGAAAAAAAATCTGCAATAGGATCCTGGGAAGAAAATTCACCCCAAATTTTCCTTACGGAGGTAGTGAGATTCATATCCCTAGTTAAGATCAGGTTTTCGAGGTCAAGTAGACCCCGATATTCTACTTTATTCTAGAATAACTATCTATTAGAACATGGGGCATATATATTGAGAAGATGTATCCTTTTGTTGTTGATGCGGCAAGAACCAGATAGCAGAATGCCTCCACAACAAAGGTAGGGAGATATATCAAATTTTGTGGGGTCCCAAGCCACAACCAATCCCCTAGAGGTGCCAAGAGAGCTAACAGTACAGATGTGCCAAATTGAGAAGAAACTATTTAAGAAGAGTATGGCCTTTTTGTTGTCGACCATTGTTTCCTGTAGAAAAATGATGTCCGGAGAAGAGAGAGAAAGAAGTCTTCTGAAGGAGGCAACGTTTTGGAGGCCCCCCACCCCTCTAATGTTAAGGGAGAGAAAGATCATGGCTTTGCTCTTGCTAGGGATTTCATGCCTCTAAGCGCCCCAATATCAATGAGAGATTGTGATGTAACTGCAGAAATAGTTGATGAAGAGCCCTCCTTTCGTCGAGCACTGCGGGTTTTTATTGGTGAGTGTTCAAACCCATGTCCTATGGACCAAGTGTAATCCCTTTGTGTAAGATTTGGYCTAGTCTCAGGCGGCGGTTCCAAACTAGTGTCTGAGTCTGGTTGAGTGAAAGGAGTAATGCCCAAATAGGCGGGTAAGGGTGTGGGGGTTAAGACTTCTTTATAAGATGGTAATAAGGAATCTAGAACAACACCAAGAGTGCTATCTCCCAGGTCRGATTCAGTAAGACCTGGTAAAAAACTATAAACTTCWTGTTCAAAGGAATGGTCACCAGAGATCTTGTTCCCAAGTGGAGAGGATGAGTGTGAGACATATGAGTTCTCTCACACTTCCAATAGACAATTTGAGGGAGTAGTTTAATCAGGGATCGGTGGGGGAGYTGTTTGAATCGTATCCAACTTATAGGAAGATTGTTGATTAGCCTGGATAGAGGATAAGTTTGAGGCTGTGTTATTTTCAACAGTAAGTTTGGGTGTAATGAGAGGAGCAATTGTAACCAAGAAGACAGGTGGAGGTAAATGTATAGAGGCAAGTAGATGTGGAGATGGATTAGAAGTCTGGTATAAAGGGAGAGAGTTAGAAGTGTTACAGGACAAGACCCCCCAAGTGTGAGAATCTAAAACCGATAATGGGGGAGAGGGTTTATATAAAAAATCTTTTTCCAAAGATGTGAGCAAGGAGTACAGAGTCAGGCATATATTTTTTAGCTTACCTGTAATAGAAACCGGTCTAGAGTGAGCACCATCTTCGGGAAGGTTTGGATAAAACACCTGTGTAGAATGTTCTGGAGAGTCCGAGTTGTAGGAGAGCTCAAGCATCGAATCCTCTGAGAGATCATCATCAACAAAGCCAATGCAAGTTTTCCTCAAGTGTCATGTATGTCTGCAAAGTGAGCATCTAAAGGGAACTCCAAGATAGTCTAGCTTTTGTCGAGTAAGGTGGCCTCGCTAGTCTATAACTAGTGATTCAAGCAGTCCTTCATGAATATCTATTTCTACAAGTATCCTTGCCATTTTTTTATCTGGACCAGTAAGCGTCTTGGAGTCCACACAGATGAAACAACCTAAGGAGTTACCAATGGCCAGTAGTGCTTTTTCATTCCAGAGATGAAGTGGAAGTCTAGGAAGAAGGACCCACAGATGGCGAAGTCGGAAGTAGTCTTGTGATGGATCGAAGCTCACTCGCCAATGCTTCAACATGAGGCTACTATCATCTATAGTCCAAAGACACTCCAGGATAGCTCTGGAATCTTTAGGTGATTTGAACTGGAAATAAAGCCAGCCTCGACTGAGATGGGAGAGAGGAGGGACATAGCCCAGTATTGGCCGCCAAGATTTATTCATCCAAACGTCTAGGTCTGTCTTACAAAGATGTTTGTAAGAGATTCTGCCCACAAGGTTCCATAGGGCCATGGAGGCCGAGTCCTCCAGACCAATATCCACACCAAGGACAAGCTTCTACTTTGTTTTCTTCAGAGCCCAAGGGCGTTGTGTGGGTTTCCTACTCCCAGGTGGAAAGGATCTGGTTTTTTGTTCAAATCCAAATATTCTATTAGTATTAAGTAAAGCCGAAGAAGCAAATCTCTCGGGTAAGGGAACACTGTGAGGAGAAAGAATAGTGGGACTAGTAGTAGAGAAAAGGGGGAGGTGTAAAGAGGGCCGAATCCTACATATTTCAGTCTGTAACCCTCGTGAGAGAGGTCTCCTTTCTACAGGTGGAGATGTGGATGTAGCGAAGGGTGGGACAGAAGATGGAACGGCTAGGGGAGAGTAATCAAAAGATAAGGGAGGACGAATGATGAGAGGAGGATAGATGGTGGTAGACAGTATGGGAAGTTGGATCAAGTTAATCCCTGGGGATGAGGACAGAACAACAGTTTCAAAGGAGGATGGTGTAAGGGTGTAGCAAAGATTCTATTAGTATTAAGTAAAGCTGAAGAAGC
>ML777866.1:959482-974184 GCA_009831015.1 Picea engelmannii
AATGGACACTCATTAACAATTCTCTTCCAAGGTAGGGTATATTTGAAATGCATAAACAAGTAATGCAAAGGTTGTATGCATAATGTGGAAAAATACAACAAGGTGTTAGGAAAAATAGTGCATGCAGTGATAAGCGTGCAACAAATGTGAAACAAACCAATTATAAATGTGGGATCCCCCATGGGAATGGTCAAAAGTAGATTAGAAAGATGCATGAATTTCATAGCGCAATATCAAACTCCAAGGACTCCTAGTATTACCATAAATTAACATGATGGGTGTTAGATGACAAAAAGGTATTATTACCCCCTCAGGGGTGACAAATTTAATAGGTACCCTCTCAAGCATGCCATATTGTTTATTGCATGAGATGTCATGCTCATGATCTCTATATCCAAACTTCTCCTCGATTAAAAAAAACCTTCCTCAAACCATTTAGCATTGAATAGTCTTGAATGCTCCAAGCTTCTCCTCGATTAAAAAAAACCTTCCTCAAACCATTTAGCATTGAATATAGATGACAATATGAAATTAGCAATCAATAATCAAATAAATTGACTTTTAGTTCACTTTAGAATTCTTCACCATATATGAATGGGAAAATCAACAACGATTTAGGTCCCAATTCTTAGCAAGATAGTGCGCTCTTAGGGAAATGCTATAACATAAAGGTGTTAGAAAGGTAAGTACAATGCCCCTTCTACAACATTTGAACTCAATTTATTTCATTAAAAGTTGGTTAAGTTCATTGGTAACGAGAATTAGGGTTTCATATGTGAGAATTAGGAGTGTGCAATTGATGTGTATTTATAATTATTTTTCCTTTTGAGAATGTACCCATGCCTTTTCTTAAGTAAAAGCATGGGTACCTAAGTGTTGCTTGAAATAAAGGCATGTGTATGAACAAAAAATGTAAATAATCATATATTTGATGTGGAGCAATGGTAAACTAGAAGGTATTTTGGCCAAAAAGGCATTAGAGGTTAGTGATGACAAAATAATTCTATAACAAATGCCCCCTAATGTATGAGGTAAGAAGGAAAGCTAATGGTTGAAATACATTATAATAACAAAGAGGAATGAGATAAGTGATAATAGGAAGAGTTCAATGAACTCAAGATCTAAAAAGTACCTATAGACAAAACCAAAGTATCATATTACCCTCTTATGAAAGATGGACATAACCATACTAAGGTGGAAAAACATCAACACACTTTCCCCTAGACTACAACAGGCACCAAATTAAGTACATTGTGAATCCATGAAGTATATATAATGCAAAATCATAACCATGAAAAGATACATAGTGTAGCCATGTCAAATATAGAAGATATCCATGAGCAAGTACAAAGTAGATCTAGTAATGCTATAACAGATGCCCCCTAATGTATGAGGTTAGAAGGAAAGTTGATGGTTGAAATACATTATAATAACAAAGAAGAATAATATATCAATAGGAAGAGATGCCCCCTAATGCCACTAATGAATCCAAGACCTAAGGTACTATAAAAGTCTCTAAATCTCGTTTCAGAAAAAAACGAATTGATATCAATAGGAAGAGATCCACTAGCAAGAGGGCACTAAAGAATCCCTCATCAACCAACACAAGTAGGTATCAAGAACATGATTTGAAGGTCTTAGATAATAACTAGAAAGAACACACTACCATGTACATCTTTTGAATGTACTAGATGAAAATAGTGTATGAAGAAGACCCTCTAATCAGTGATCAATAATGAAAACAATTATCAAAAGAAAGAAATTCCATCAGTAGGGAAAATGGAATCCAAATTAGTACTTGACACAAATCCCACTATGTTAATAAATGTCTTGATATTGAACATAAGGGAAGCCACTAAATCAATGAACAATGATGAATGTCATTTGTTGAGCACAAGGAAACTTACCAATGATAAAAGTAAGTCCCATGGTGCTATTGAATCTATCTCCCATAGCACTGTGTTGCAGTCTACAAGAGAAGACCCACTACTGAGAAGGAAATAATGAATCCTTCCACACTAGCACAAGTAAAAGCAGTGGTTATGATGATGAAACTAAGAACAACTTGACACTAGGGAAGGCTGACATGGGCAATTAAGAGATATGAAGAATGGCCAACATAGGATAAAAACATCCCTTGAACATAAGAATAACACCATGGAGACTTGGGTAGCAATTGATGCCAAAAATACCAATGATATAAATTAACAATGCCAGAGGCAATGAAGATTCTCCATAGTGATTGGAAGAGTAACCAATTTGAGGAGTGCAAAACTCAAAATCATGGTTCAATGCTTAAGGAAATACTAAGACCCAATTGTTCAAGGATGGACTCAAAATAGGTGCTTTGTTCTAGGGAAAGATGAGTGTTTCCAAATATATAAAGATTATAGAGATCTTGATTCCCCCGCCCCCCTCTTTTTTTTTTGAATATATAGTTTTTTGTGTCTTTTTCATATTAGAAGAGCTTAAAAAAAATAAAAGAATGGCATAATATAATGGAATAAATGAACATCACATGGCATGTAGCTATGTTGTAATACGATGTAACACACCTATGCAAAAATCGTGCTAGGTATAAAATGGACACTCATTAACAATTCTCTTCCAAGGTAGGGTATATTTGAAATGCATAAACAAGTAATGCAAAGGTTGTATGCATAATGTGGAAAAATACAACAAGGTGTTAGGAAAAATAGTGCATGCAATGATAAGCGTGCAACAAATGTGAAACAAACCAATTATAAATGTGGGATCCCCCATGGGAATGGTCAAAAGTAGATTAGAAAGATGCATGAATTTCATAGCGCAATATCAAACTCCAAGAACTCCTAGTATTACCATAAATTAACATGATGGGTGTTAGATGAAAAAAAGGTATTATTACCCCCTCAGGGGTGACAAATTTAATAGGTACCCTCTCAAGCATGCCATATTGTTTATTGCATGAGATGTCATGCTCATGATCTCTATATCCAAACACGGTTTCTCTTGATATTCATCAAATATTTGATCGTGCTAGCTCTGTTATAGTGTAGCTTACCCTCCTCCCTCACTCCTCAGATGACAGATTGCACTATGGATGGTATAGTATGGACTCAACATGTTTATTTTCCCATGTATTAATGTTCAATTAGATGTGATGCTATAACTTTCTAGTTATTCATGAAAGTGGTAAACACCTAACAATATATGATAGCACTTCATAACATTACATGGTTTTCTTATTTTCCTCGTTATACCTTGGGAGATGTTTTCTTTTAGAAGTGTGTCATTTCTTGTGTCAGTATGTTCTACTAGGTACTTAGCCTGGATATAATTATCCACATCCTAACCATACTAGTCATTTCCACCTTCCCCGTATCATTCATTCCATGCATATAAAAATATTCTATCATGATCATGTATGATTTCTCAAAGGTCAAAAGAAAAGTTCGAAATTTTAAAAGCCTAAATCAATAAATCCAAATAGGCTATAGGTGAAGAGCTAAAGTCAAAAGTCAAAAATAAAAGCTTGAGCAATGCCACCTCACTATGAGGCCAATGCCCTTAGTCCCTAGATTTTCTATGAATATCTAAAGAAAAAGGGACTTGTTCGATAAACTAAACACTTAAAGAAACCTGCATAAAGGGGTAATAAGAAATAGTGTTGAGGACATGTAACTCAATCCTAAGCTCCCCCTCGAAGGATATTATATAGAAAATCCTAGCTCATGAAGGCTAGATGAATGAACAAATGAATAAAATAACTATGCATATCTAATACTTTTAGGGTCATCACATGAAGTTCTTTTGCCTTCCCTTTCGTCATTATTACCCATTTTTGCCTATCTTTCACCTAGGTACTTAGGAAATATGGGTTGTATTAGGACTTGGCACATGTATAAGGGTTAATATTGTTCCCCTTGGTAAGACTTAGGAAAATATTAAAACTAACCCCTATTTGTTATGTTGTTTTAAGAGATGTCACCAGGTGCCACCACCTAATGGTTTTCTAAGAGGCTAGATCCATCACTTCAAGTGAGTATTGTGCATATTGATACAAGTACCATGCTTAAATATTCATGAAACTGCATTGGGATCCATGTTGTCGCATTGGGATACATGTCACTGCATTGGGATCCATGACAGTGCATTGAACCATGACAGGGATGACTTGTCACCACACATGGCACATGGACCACTCAAATTCATTCTCCTTGCTCAGTCCGATATTGCATCCACACTCATGCATTATTTATGTCTCCTTGGACCATGTTACCTCCCCATGCCTAGGGGTAACTAGAGGAGATCATGTCTCGAGGACCATAATGGAGAGCATGATCTACACCATGATGATGATGATCAACATGTCTACATATGGCAACCCAACACCCCCCATGATTTTCCTCCCATCATAGATCAACCAAGGCTCATCACATTCAAGCAACCTAGGGTATAGGGCATGGCAAGTCAGTGTCACCATAAGGTATGGTTAGTTTTTTTTTTATGCAAGGTGTTTTGTTTAATTTATTGGGCATGTGGACAAGGATCATTGGTTGAAGTTGGATAGTGGATCACTTGCTTGAGAAATTGCCTTGGCTGCTTTGTTTCACCTTGGTGGCCGGATTCTGTGCCCTAGTCCCGTGTTGTCACCACCCAGGGAAAAGGGGTAATATTGGGGACCCTCCCAAGGGTAATGTTCCTCTCCTGACCATACTTAAAAATTTCCATCATAAAGCCTTTCATATATTCTAAACTTCGGCTATGGCCCATGCTCTCATGAGAAAGGGGTTGATGGCCCGAAGATAGATTGAAGTTATTATAAAAGAACAAGAAACTCATGATAAAAATAAAGTGAACATAACAAATGAGGACCACCAAAATATGGTCCAACTTGAGCTCTACTCATTCAGTGTTTTCCCTAGTCCCAAAAATATAATGCAAAAGCTTGGAAACCCACAAAGGGGGACCCTCAAACCAAATTATAAATGAAATAAGGGATTGGAAAGATGTTCACGAAGGGGTTTGGAAAAAGGTGGCACACAAATATTGGGTAACTCAAGAGAAAGCACACCCTCAACAAAAGCGCTCATAGAGATGGATACCATAAGCCATGAAGGAAGCCTTAAACCATAACATCTTCACACTTACTCTTGATGGGTTTTTAATTTCCTTTGTCACTATCGGGACCCATCCCTCTATTTGGGTTATTTGTTTCTTGTTTATGTGGCACACCTAATAGGGTTGGTTGAAGGCCCTCCCATACTTAAACTTGGTAACCCTCACAAGGTCTTGGACTTGGGTGATACTTGAAGGGGATATTGGGGTGAATTGTTTACATGGCTTGTATCTTATGCATCAAATTACTTTCCATGATTTAAGGACTAACATGTCTTATGAACATTGGTTTACTTTGTCTTATATTTTGCTTTGTTTTGAATATCCTTGACATAGTTCTTTGAGGGACATCTTGGGTTGTACCCAGGATGTTGTGCCTTATTGCGGGACTTTGGCACATGTGATGGAGATAAATGAGTCATCCAATGACTCAACACCCTCAGATAGTGGCTCTCACACCCTTGGAACCTTGGATGATGGACATATGGGATTGGTTTTGAGCAAGCTAGTCATTATGCCACATACATGGGCTGAAATCCAACGGGCTAGGAAAAGCACCCTAGAGCTATTGTGCACAGAGGATGGAGGAATTTTCCTTTGGAGGCATCATGGCATCACTGGAGGATAATATTGCACCCCTCTTGCATAAGGACGTGGCCTTTGGATTTCTATCCCTTGACGTCACCTTGGAGGCTAAGGTTTGATGGATGGTATGATTCTGGAGGTGGTTTGACTTGAGGAGACACATGGCACGGGACCTTTTCACATTGGAGCATGACACATGGCCTTTGGATGCCTTTGGAGACACTTGATATTGATCTATTTGAAGCATTAAGAAGGGATAAAATATTTCTAAAGCCCCAATGTGCTTGCACTCTAGCAATCCTTCTCTTTAAGGTTTAAACCTTAAGGCCCTAATGTGCTAGCACCTTAGAGTTTAAGCCCTACCTTTTAGTCTCTATTAGTTCAATCTTCAAGAATTGTTGTATTTGCGGTTATAAAGACTCCATATCCCTCAAAGGCACTTATTTTATATCTCTCTTGTGGTGAAATTGATCAACAAACACTCTCTTTCAATTTTGTCAAGCTCTCTACTAACATTGCTAACACTAACACTTATTAATTCACTATCAAACTTATTTTTGTTGCAAAAGTTACTACAAGCCACCTGATAACACTTTAAATTACTGCATATATTGATCTAAAGGTGGTTTAACATATTTAGAAATTGCATTGAACAATTGGATATTAATCTACTGGATATATGCTAAGTTTTCCTTGTCAATTGTTGCATTTTTGAAGTATAATTGTTGTTGTTGTTATAATTTATTCATTGTTATTGTACTATTGTTCATTGCTGCAAATTCATAAAATCCTTAGCAACTTTAATTGTCTAGTGTCTTCAAAAGGTATTTCTTGTCTTCAAAAGAATGACAAATCTTAAAGTGATACTAAATAAAAATAAATAATTATATTTAAATGAAATTGGAGGGAAAATAAAGTGAGGGTTTGATTTGGTCAAAAAAGGGGAAATATCTAGAAGGCCTAGAGGAAGGATAAATAGAGGGGTAACCCTTCTCTTTGTCATTATGATTTGATCTCTCATTTTGGAGTTCTCTTGGAGCCATTTTTTTTTATGGTATAGCAAAACGCTTCCACCACTACGACTTGGTTTCAATGGTGCAATTTCCACCCTAGATAAATAAGGAGGAGGATCCATACAGGGTCTTCATTGGAGTCTCAGATTGGTTTATTTTATCCTGGGAGAATATCGATGTACGCAAGGAGTTAACAGATCTTTCCGAAGGATAATGATTATCGATTTTTTAGTGACCATGAGGGTTTCAGGGAAAACTTGACAAGGATAACCCTCGTAGGTTGAATACAGGGTGTCTCGCAAGGCCCCACGTGTTATGAAACCTCGTCCCGCGAGGCCCCACATGTTGTGCAACCTCGTCCCGCGAGGCCCCGCATGTTGTGTAGCCTCATCCAACAAGGATCTCTGTGAATTGGGTTTATAGGTCTGTTGAGGTACGAACGACCAGATGGAAGTGGTGGGTGTTTCCTTGAGCAAATTGATACCGCACCAACGAAGGCTAGACAGTCCAAGGAAGACATATTTGGAGGCGATTTTGGGCATCATTACGAGGTGTCTTGTTGTTCTTGTTAGTAGATATTGCATCTACCTTGCAACCAATAGATCTGTGTGTTTAGGAGGGTTTTTCATCTTTTGTTACAACCAATAATGATCTTTGTATTTGCTGTGATTTGGATTTCCACACCATAATAAGATGCCATGGTTATCTTCTCTATTCTCTATGTAATGGTTGAATATATCATGTTTGACAATATTCATAACCTTGAGATATAAACAAATTGTTCCATCAACTTTAATACAAAGTGTTTGACAAAACCATATAAAGAGAAACAATATTTTGGTATAACAAACATAATATTTCTATCCATCCTAGTTGGGGGAATTACAGTGGTATCAGAGTTGGTGATCTTGCTAGCCTATGATTGTATTGATTCTTAGGAAGAAAGGGCATGGAGGACGCTTTTGAAGTTCAGTGGAAAGAGAAGTAGAAGCAAACCAAATAGAGTCAGAACCGAAAGGAAACATGGATGATAAGACAAACATCACAAGAGACCCTATGCTCATACTACTAAATCAGTTGAACATGGGATAAGAGGAGGCCAACCAAAACCAGGTAGTAGTCTCTTAGAGACAAGATGAGATGATAAGGACCCAACAACATACCCTTGTAGTACTCTTACAATTAGTAGGACAATAAGGGAAAACGATACCAAATGGAAGTCATGGAATAACTCATGTAGAGGGTAGAAATACCCATATTTCGGCACAAAGGTCCCTATAGATAGGGAGTAGGAGGACACCTAGACCATTGTTACCCCCATTCCTTGTGGATCAACCTACATAAGAATAGGTCCAGCTGGACCCGTTTGACAAGTTCTCTAATTACCACAAAAAGTACCACTCACTAGCAGAGGATATCTAGGAAGGAATGTCTTACAATTAATATTGCAACCTCAGGATGAGGAATAAACCCATGGGATCGTCATACCAACATAATTATGATCTTATGCATAATATAGGGAATATTATGGTCCCATCCTTTGACGAATCTGCTAAGAGCACAATCACAACATGGGTGCACAAGTTGTATATTTATTTCCATCTTAACTTGATGATAGAGGTAGAGGCAATCAAGTTTCCCACTCTACACTTTGACAGGGAAGCTCATGGGTGGTTGTACCATGGGTTAGTAACACTGGGTAATTCCAACATCACATCATATGAGGATTTCACTCAGAGATTGGTGGATAGGTTCAATAGGAAGGATCATGAGATCCACTTTAGAGAGTTAGTGAAATTAAAGTAGGCAGGTACACCAGAGGCATACATCACATAATTCCAAAGGATGGCAGTAATTGTGACCAATATTTTTGAGTAGGGGCTAGTGATGCTATTCACATAGGGTATAGTTGAACCCTTGATAGGTTGGGTGAAGGCCTTTAGGCCACCCACATTGTAGGATTCCATCATGAAGACTTAGGATATGGAAGATACAACAACCAAGAAGGCACCAGTAAAACCATTTATTCCACAGAAGGGTTAGGCAATGAAGCTTTCCCAGAAGGCATGGACAGAGAAGGACAAGTTGGATGATGAAACTCAAAGAGAATGAAGGAGGAAGAAGCTTTACTACAGTTGCAAGGAATCATGGGAACTGGGCCATCAATGAATGGGAAAAGGTAAAGTCCATTATATTACGATAGTTTACAATGAGGAGGATGACGATGATGATGAGGGTAGTGGACAAGACAGTGGTGAGCCATCACATGCTACATAGTAGGTACCATTACAGGATAACACCAAGGGAGTGACCATTTCCACAATTTCAAGAATCCCTAAATATTATACCTTCAGGGTCAGAGGCATTTTGTAGGTGTTGGGCTATTTAATTGTTGTAATAAAATCCCAAATAAATTGTCAACTAGGTTCGTAAGATGATGAACTGTAGACATAGTATGTGCAGGTACCTAACATAAGTATACTCTAGTTTGTCTTTCCAGGAGCAAGAGGACTAAGCAATCACTTGATCAAGCAAAAACTCAAACCAACCTATCATTAATCTACACTGGAACTTAACAATCAACTAATGGATCAATCATGTAAATTCTATAAAACAAAACAACAACTCCCCAAGTAGATGTCTGTATCAATCAACTTTATGAATCCACTCAAGTCTCCATGTGATTATGTTACTGACCTATCATGAGACTACTTAGCTGGAGAATGTCCTCTATCAACCGAACCTATTCTTAACCTAAGAGGCTTTACCTCATAACAAGCATGACAGACTATAGGGTGCCACTGCATTCCTACCCATACACAATAACCAGTGTACAGGGGAATGAATCTGGAATAGTCTTGCCACAATGTTTGACACTTTATCTGATGAAGCAATAAGGTAACTAAATTATGAGAACACTTGTAACACTCATCAAGGAATTTAAACACACATCTTATACACTAATTAATAGTTACACTCGAATGCAAACACACAACACACATTTAAACTAATCTCTTAGCTCTTGAAATGTTATCTCTCATTGCTGCAGTACCTCTAGAGGTCATACCATGCATAACAAGCAAGTAATTCAAATCCCCAAACACAAAGTCTCATTAACAACCTATGCCCTCAATACCATAGAGTCTGAATACAGTAACTGATTACTCTACAGATACAATCCATTCTTTCAACAGTAGAAGATGTATTCAAAGTTTATTAAATGTGACCAGGTCATCACAAAGCTTCTATATTTAACATTAATTTCTCTTATCTGAAAATAAGTGATGAAATATTTCCTTGTGAATAGATATGAATTATGGAAGTCTCAGTGGGTTCATACATCTCATTTCAGATCGTTATAATTTGTTCAATAAACCAACCTTTGTTAATTTAGAATCAATCCTGTGCATATCGTATTATAACCCCAGGTTGGCACATACACAGTAGATGAATTCTAGATCCCAATTTATCCAGTGAATGAGGTCAATTCTTACTTATTAATCATTTATGGGAAGTATTTAAACGAGATATCCTTTGGTGAAATATATACATTAAATCATTTATTTGCAATCTATGTGTTCTTATGAAAAATTCTCCATTGTACTAAGGGAAATTTGATTCATAACTTTAAGAGAAATCCCCAATGGGTACAAAACACACAAAAACTCAAGAAAACTTAGAATCTAAACTCCACACCAATCCGTTCAAGAATGTAGCTACAACAAAGTAAAAAAACAGATACTATACAGATAACTCAACTTACCAGGAGAGGTGGGCCCATGCCTTCCCAAGTAGTGAGAAAAAACACTTTAGTAACTCACTACACTTATAAACAGGGATAAATCAAAACCTAATTACTATCACACATAAACTCTTACTTTACTCACAACACATTCATCATAATATCAAGATAAGAAATGGATAACACAGTTTTTCATTAACTTTTGCAAAGAGTATGTACAACATAAAAAAATTACACAGAGCAAACCCCCTCATATATATCTGTTTCTAAGTATATCAAATTACATTGCTTTCCCCAGTTCTCGGGAACTTAGGGCCAAAAATGACTTAACAAAACTAGAGGATCTTACTAACCATGATTTCCTCTATCTCAGGAAATCGTTACAACCATCTTAGATATCATCATGTGCTAAGTTTGGACCCCGATCTGGTGCTACTCTTAGAATATTTGTTCGTGGGTCGATTCCTGTGTAAATAGAAGACTGTTGGGTGCAAGAGAAACGGTCAACAACCATTACATTAACCATAAGAAAAATACTCATGTTGCTAACTCCATCCTAGGTGTGCGTAGCTAGGAGAAGCTACAACCTTAGGTACCAGAATGCTTGCGTAGGTACTGGAAAGATAGGAATAGTGCGGGAACAACTGTTGCATTGAAAAGGTAAGTGTCTTTTATCATTGGTAAACAAATAGCTAAAAGATCCTAATTAATTTATCAAGAACTTCAGAAATTATTGAAATGAACAACTTTTACCTCATGTTGTAATCTGGATCTTTAAGCAAGAAAATAGGTAGTAATGGGAGGTAATAAGTTGTATTTCAATGCCTAGGTAGGGGGGTAAATGGCCAAAAGAGGTGTATGGTGAGTGAAAAAATGGGAGCTCAATAGTAGGGGCATAGGGTTACAACATTGATTGACAGTGGGGGCACCCACAACTTCATTGATGCTACACTTGTCACCAATAAACAAATCCCTACAGAGGAATTTGAGGGAATCAATGTGGTAGTAGCATATGGGTACAACATGACATGTAATAAAAGGATTAGGGCATTGGAAGTAACATTGGGAAACTATATGTTGACTGATGACTTTTATGTGGACGTGGATTTTGCAACATAGTTCTTGATCACCATGGAGAAGCCATCATAGGATCACCAACATTACCATGTAGATATCCATTCATTTCTTGGAAAACAAGAAAGAGTGTTTGAACCATTTCTAACAAGGATACCACTTGAAAGAGGATTTGAGAATGCCATTGAGCTAGAAGAGAGGTCAAATCCTGTGATCACCACACTCTACAGACATCTGAAGAGGTTCAAGGATGAAATAGAGAAGGCCATATATGATTTGTTGGAGATAGGACATATTAGGCCTAGTTCTAGTCCCTTCACTTCTTCAATTGTACTCATGAAGAAGAAGGATGACACTATGAGGATGTGCAAAGAATATAGGGATTTGGATAAGAAAACCATCAAAAAACAATACTGAATACTCAAGATTGATGCGTTGATAGATGAGTTACATGGGGCAGTGTACTTCTCAAAGTTTGATATGTGATCATGATACCACTAGATTCGTGTTAGAGAGGAGGATATGCATACGACAACATCCAGGTGTCACTATGACTTCCTAGTTTATGCCCTTCGGGTTGACTAACACACTAGCTACCATTCAATCGTGCATGAACCATATATTCAACAAACAGTTGAGGAAATTCCTATTGGTGTTCTTTGACAATATTTTGATCTATAGTAGGATGTGGGAGGAACATATGAAGCATGTGGATGAGATTCTCACCATTATGGAGGAGCAGTTGTTTTTTTCCAAGGAGGAAAAATGTGAGTTTGGGTTGAAAAAGATCCTTTATCTCGGGCACGTGATTGGTGTTGAGGGAGTAAAGGTGGATTAGGAGAAGATACAAACAATCTTGGATTGTCCCACCCCTATATCACTCAAATATCTGTGAGGATTCTTAGGGATATGCAACTATTATAGGTTCTTTGTGAAAGCATTTTCACAATTGGCTGCACCATTTATAGACCTCACTAAGAAGGGGGAATTCTAATGGTTCGAGGATGAACATGTAGCATTCGACAAAATTAAGAGGTTGATGAGAACTTTCCCAGTATTATCACTCCCATATTTCACACAACCTTTTGTTATGGAGTGTGACACATCCAGTGAGGGGATAAGATCAGTATTGACTATAGAATCGACACTTGTTAAATTTTGAGAGAAAAAATCTAAGAGAGCCAAAGAATCTCTATTCAATCTATGATAAAGATATGTTGGAGGACATTTTCTGGTTAGGACTGACCACAAGAACTTGAGATATTTCTTGGAGCAGCGGGATCTGAACGAGAGGCAACATAAATGGGTAAGTACGGTGCAAGAATATGATTTTGACATTGAGTATGTAAAGGGGAAGAATAACATAGTTGTTAATTCCTTATCCAAGAGACTTGCATCCTTCTCCATGATAGAGATATCAACAGACTGGAAGTCCATTCTTTTGGTGGAATACTCCAAGAATACCTTCCCTTGTGAGATGATGGAGGGAAGTATTTAGGATGAAAGGTACAGGGTAGTGGATGACCTTATATATTACAAAGACATGATTTATCTTGTCCCTAAGTCCAAAATCAAGTATAATATTTTTAAGTCAGTACATGATGCACCATTGGCAAGGCACAAAGGTTATCTAAAAACCTATAAGAAAGCGAGGGAGAGATTATCCTAGAAGGGTCTCAAGGAGGTTGTACTTCACCATGTGAGGGGGTGCATGACTTGCCAGGAGAACAAGTCAGAATTTACGCATCCTGTGGGACTGCTTTGACCATTTTTTATTCCAGAGTAGAAGTGGAATAACATTTCCATGGACTTCATTATAGGGTTTCCAAAGGTATGGGGCATGGATTATATCTACATGGTCATGGAAAAATTAACTAAATATGCACACTTGTTTTCCATTCCTTCAAAGTACAACACATTTTAGGTAGCATATATATTCTTTAGGGAGGTGTTTAAACTACATGGTCCCCTAAGGAACATAGTTAGTGACCAGGATAGCATGTTTCTCAGCATGTTTTGGTAGGATTTGTTCAAGTTACCTAGGACAAAGTTGACACCTAGTAATAGCTACCACCCCTAGACATACGAGCAGACTGAGATAGTAAACAAATGGATTGAGGGGTACCTGAGGAACTATGTGTTAGTAAGACAACGAGCATAGATAAAGTAGTTGCATATCGAGGAGCATTTTTACAATACCACTCATCACATGTTCACAGGGATGAGCTCATTCAGGGCATTGTATGACTATGATGCCCCATCCTTTGTGGATCTAGAGTTTGGGGAGAGCAAAGCTCCCAAGGCCAAATATTGGTTGCAAGAAAGCCATGACATCTTGAGAGTCTTGAAGGAGAATTTGTAGGATGCTCAAAATCAATAGAAGATGTATGCAGATAGGCATTGGGTGGAACACAACTTTGAGTTTGGGGATCTAGTCTTTCTTAGGTTGCAGCCTGTTGGGCTCCAACAACTCCCCCTATATTTTTACAAAATTTAAAGGGCCCTTATTAGAATCTTGATAATTATAATGAGCTACAGAATCAACCTTTTCAAATAGTTCCATGCCTTGGCTTGCTTTGAGACAAACTTAAGACATTCACTATAGTATGAAACATTCATTACAAGAGTATATGTCAAAAGTTAGAAACGAGCATAAAAATCTCAATTTAAACAAAAACGTTAATTTTTATCAAATGATTACTTTTGTTTAAATTATGATTATGTGTTCATTCTTTTGCTCATTAGAAAGTTTGACTATTTTGAATAATGTGTTCAATACTTCATCAAATTTTATTTTGGTTGGTTTCTCATTTTCATAAAATCATTTGGTAATATTAATTAATTAAATTCTTTTTTCATTTTGCATCTCATAATAATAATAATAAATAAAAAAGAATTATCTATCATTTGTTTGATTTTGTGAAAAACCAATATTAATATTTTTCTCTTCTCCATTAACTTGAAGCTTCTAGAATTAACATCACATTTGAAAATAAAATATAAACAATGTTTGTTTAGAACTTATAGTTAGTTTAAATTCATTTTTTTTTTCTAGATTTTGTTTTATTCACAATTTTTAGGTTATTAATTTAGGTTTCTTTTTGTTTCACAGGTTTCTATTATCAAATATTTGATACGGATCTGATCATGGCTTGATTTTATTATCCAAATACGTTCAAGATGATTGA
>ML777866.1:976627-989744 GCA_009831015.1 Picea engelmannii
TTTTACACGATTTATTTTTGAAAAAGACAATGCACTCATCCTTATGGAGATCGAATATTCTACATTGCATATTCGTTCTTTGATTAGTTTGAATTTTAATGTTTATGCTTCACATTTTGAAACGATCAATCTCATCAAAGGAATCGTTCAAACCAATAATCTAACTGATGTCATGAATCCTCTTATGATGTGTTCTCCATTGATATATCCATTTCTTCAAAATCATAGTTTGCATCCTAATTTTTATGACATGATCTTAGAATGGCTTGAAGATTCGTATCTCGAAAATATTCATAATAAAGATAAAGTTGTGCTTTCTTTGTTTTTACCTAAATATCTAGGAAGTAAGCATAACATGATTCTCTTAGATCTTTCATGTGAAGAAATTGATGAACACTTGGAGAATTGTCAGGAGGATGGGGCACTTCGACCTTGGTTGATGGTCATGTCAGGTCCCTATAATAATGACAAGTTTTCCAAACTTACTTACACTCTTCCATGCCATTATGACCCATATCACGCCAAGATTGCAGAATGGTTGGAGGATCATACATTGAGAAGTTTCAAAAGAATGGTAAGGTCGTGCTTGTTTTGTTTTTAAATGATGATGATAAAGGTAAGTATGATATATTTTTGTTATTTTTCGATATAATACCATTCTTGTTAGTAATATTTGATCTTGTTTCCATTGCAGGATTGGAGTTACTCCGATGGCTACATTGGAAGCATGACTTCACTTAGTATTTTTATTTGTTTAGTAGTTAGAGTAGGTTTAGGAGTAGGTTTTCTTTTAGTTTTATTTCTCAGTTTTTCTCTTTGTAATAATGTAGTTATGAATACAAGCGGGCACACCAAGAGAACCATAATATGAATGTTGTTAGGGAAGTCCACTTTAAATATTTTTCTCTCTGCTTTTCATTGAATATTTTTTTTTCGAAAACGTAGTATCATCATGAAAATTTTAAATGGAAAATAAAGAGATAAGTAAATTTGAACTATCAATTCAACCCTGACCCAAGGTGCCACGAGTGGGACTGCACTCATCTTAATAAGGATTTTTCTATTTTTAGTCTCTTTTATTTTTAATAATAATGATTGGTCAAAGTAACATCTTATGCATCACTATTTTAAAGAAAATAACTTGTTCACAAATGATATTTTATATGATTTATTTCTTCCTTTATTTTATAGTGAGATGATAGTGGATACAAAAAATCAAGTTTATCTTTGGCCAAAATCGTTTCCTGAAAAATTTTCTTTTGCTGTTTTGATTTTGTGTACTTCTTATTTTGAATCCCCTTATTAAAATTTGATTTGGTTTATTGTGTGTTTTTGTTTTCTTTGATTATTTTGAATGAGTTTTCTTCTTATCTTTCTTTTTGAATCAATATATTTATGATCAAAAAGATATTGTCGAAGGAAGCATTTATTTTAAGACGTGTTTTTCAAGCAAATTGAAATAGTTCAAAGAGGTCCTGATATTAAGATATAGCTCAAACAATTGATTTTTAAGTCAATTGTCACTCTCATTTTGTCCTCAAATTATCTTTGCTAGAGTATTACACCAGAGATATGGTTTAAATCTTTGAGAATTATGATGATCTTTAAACTTTTTACGCCGTCCATATTCTTAAGGAATCACTTTTAAGTGCTTCCCCATTCTCTACATGATTTCTTAAATGGAATCTAAAATCTCTAAACCATGATAAAACTTTCAGTTTTGAAAGCAAATAAATAACATGGTCAATTATTCACCTGTATTGCAATTAACCTCTAGTATCACCCCACTCTCTTTGTCATCATAAAATCTATAATTGTATTACTATTTAAAAGTGGCATAAGAGGGTTGAAATCACTTATGTGTGGGAAGTGTGTGTAAACCCGTCGGGGTACTGAACAGGCTCGCTGACAGCGGGTAAATGCACACATGATACCAAGACAACTTCATCGGGGTACTGAACATGCCTGTTGGCAATGAAGCAATGTTGGGCCGAGAGGTAGCATGTATATGTTTTCAAATTATCTTTTATGGAAGTATACATCACGTGGATACAACTATTGGATGGGATTAAAACATTTGAGTGGGTTAAATGACATCCCTGTCGAGGCTATGGATGCCTACTGGCAGTAGTGGCTCTGTCAACGGTATTGAAGTTATTTTATAAACATTGTGACTCTTTGATTAAGACATTATTTTAGGTTATAATCCCCTGCAAAGAAAATTTTGTTGTCTGGTTATAACATTGAGCTTATCCTAATACCATATGGTCTCAGAGTGAATTTATTTCAGCGAGCTTAAATCCTTTTATTAGTCTTATTATTTTCTTCCTGAGATGAAATCTTACCAGATCAGAGATAACTGCTTCACTTAGTAAGTCGCCATTTGTCGGGCTCCAACAACTCCCCCTATATTTTTACAAAATTTAAAGGACCCTTATTAGAATCTTGATAATTAGAATGAGCTACAGAATCAACCTTTTCAAATAGTTCCATGCCTTGGCTTGCTTTGAGACAAACTTAAGACATTCACTGTAGTATGAAACATTCATTACAAGAGTATATGTCAAAAGTTAGAAACGAGCATAAAAATCTCAATTTAAACAAAAACGTTAATTTTTATCAAATATTTACTTTTGTTTAAATTATGATTATGTGTTCAATCTTTTTCTCATTAGCAAGTTTGACTATTTTGAATAATGTGTTCAATACTTCATCAAATTTTATTTTGGTTGGTTTCTCATTTTCATAAAATCATTTGGTGATATTAATTAATTAAATTCTTTTTTCATTTTGCATCTCATAATAATAATAAAAAATAAAAAAGAATTATCTATCATTTGTTTGATTTTGTGAAAAACCAATATAAATATTTTTCTCTTCTCCATTAACTTGAAGCTTCTAGAATTAAGATCACATTTGAAGGTAAAATATAAACAATGTTTGTTTAGAACTTATAGTTAGTTTAAATTCATTTTTTATTTTTCTAGATTTTGTTTTATTCACAATTTTTAGGTTATTAATTTAGGTTTCTTTTTGTTTCACAGGTTTCTATTATCAAATATTTGATACAGATCTGATCATGGCTTGATTTTATTATCCAAATACGTTCAAGATGATTGATCTAAAAATAATTTTGGATTTCTACAAATAATTTTATGAGCAACAATAGATAAAATTTGGAAAGGCATCAAGATCAGACAGGCGATTTTGCAGAATTGATTGCAGCCAAACCGTGAGGAATTTGAAGAAACGGTTGAAAACCCAGAACCAAAATGGAACCAAAATGGAACCAAAATGGACCCATTTACCTTCCACAAAGAGTTTTTCCCAAACAAATGCACGATTTGAGAGATATTTGGGTCTCTTTCAGAGGCAAATTTCAGGTGGCGGAAATTAATAATGACGCCCAGACTGTTCATTCATTTTATAAATATATGAGAAAGATCAGAGCCAGAGGGATCCAAGAATTGGAGAGGAGGATTTTAATCCTTTCTCTTTTGTATATTATTGTTTTTGTAAACTTTTTATTTCTTTTCAAATGGATTAATGGATGGATGGAATCTTTGGGAGAATGGACGAGTATTGTCAAAGAAGAAAATGGAATTCCAGGTTGCTTAATGGCTTTTGTCCTCTGAGCAAAATGGTTTTATTTTCATTACAATTTATTCATATTCTTTGAATAATTGATTATGCATTGATTTAAATAACTTTAGTCTTTTTTATCAATACATGGTTAATTATTATCATTTATGTATTAATTTTTCCAATCTTTAAAGTCTGTTATCCAAAAAAATTCTTTCAAGACTACAAAATGGACAAGTGATTCCAACAACTTAATAGAATGACATATATGCATTTTGGCTTTAGCCTTTTGTTTATAATGTTGTTATTTATGTTTTTTTTTAATCCTGTTACATGTGCAGGACTGATATCTTTAGATTAAATGATCTGTGATGTGTAGGAGGTTTATATTATAAATATCATCTATCATTTGCTTCATCAAAATACAAATGTTGTGATTATATCTTCGATTTAAATAATGAGATTTATCTTTGAGTTTTAAATTGAATGATAAAATGCATAGATTGCTTCCAAATTTATCTTGCTGTAATCATGTATAATTATGAGATCACATGTTTATGTTTTTGTTTCCTTTTCTATCATTTACATATCATTGAAACTAGAATGTATGGCTCAAATTTGACTATCCACATGTTCATGTTTCATTAACCTTTTTGCAAGATTCTTTAAATTTATAAAAGAAAAACAATAAATATTTTTATGTGCTTTCTTTATCTGCTTCTTGGAAGCAATCATTTTTCACATTGATTTTCGTAAGTTTCGATTAAAACTTTCATTTTGTAAATCATTTAAATAAACAATACTTGTATATCTTCTTCTTAAATACAACTACTATAGTTACATTTGAACATATGTACATATATATAGTGTGTTTAGTAATTAGTTAGTTATTTCTCTCTTTTATTTGTTTCTTTTAGGATTCTTAGATTGGCTAACATAGCTATTAAACCTGTCAGAATGAGTTACACCAAACGGCTTGGGTTATTTAGACAACCCCAGACCGGACTTGCTCTTCCAGTTGACGAACGATCAATTTCTCCCATCAACACAACCTTACAAACAATCGTCATTGAAGAAGAGTGGTGAAGAAAAGTTGAAGAATCGATTTTATGGACCCTACAAAGTGATCATGATAGTTGGGGAGGTAGCATACGACATGGAACTACTAGAGGGTAGAAAGATCCATAATACCTTCCATGTATCCTACCTCAAGAAGCCATTGGGACATCAAGTCACCACATTGAAATATCTTCCTCCACTAGATGAGGAAGGACAATTGCTTCTATCTCTCAAGAGTATTTTTGATGTCAGGGAGTGGAGGTTGAGAAGCATATTCATTCGAGATTACTTGGTCATATGAAGAGGATTACCTGCAGAAGATGCTACTTGGGAAGGAGAGAAAATCTTACAAGACCCTGATCTGGAGTTGCTTGAGGACAAGAAATCTTGGGAAGGGAGGACTGTAATGTCCCCTTCCAATTGATTATGATGGAGGATGACTTGATAACCTATACGACACATGTAGGATATAGTCAACAAGAAAAAGGGAGTTAAGGAGGTTTATTTGGCGTCACTAGGTTAAAAGAATGACAAATCCTAAAGTGACATTAAATAAAAATAAATAGTTATATTTAAATTAAATTGGAGGGAAAATAAAGTAAGGGTTTGATTTGGTCAAAAAACGGGAAATATCTAGAAGGCCTAAAGGAAGGATAAATAGAACAGTAACTATTTTCTTTGGAATTACAATTTGATCTCTCATTTTGGAGTGCTTTTGGACCCATTGTTTCGTTAGGGTTTAGAAAATTCCTTCCACCATTGCAGTTTGGTTTTGGTGGTGCAATATCCACCCTAGATAAATAAGGAGGAGGATCCATACAAGGTCTTCATTGGAGTCTCAGATTGGTTTTTTTCAGCCTAGGAGAATATCGACATATGTAGGGAGTTGACAGATATTTCCAGAGGAGATCGATCATCGAGTTTCCAGTGACCAAGAGTGTTTCAGGGAAAACTTGATAGGGGTCATCCATGCGGGTTGAATACAAGGTGTCCCGCGAGGCCCAACATGTTGTGCAGCCTCGTCCCATGAGGCCCTACATGCTGCACAACCTCATTTAGTGAGGATATATGTGAATTGGGGTTATAGGTCTTTTGAGGTATAGATGGTCAGATCGCGGTGGTAGGTGTTTCCTAGAGCAGATTGATATTGCACCAGTGAAGGCTAGACAGTCTAGGGAATACATATTCAGAGGATATTTTGGGCATCATTACCAAGTTTATTTTTTTTGTTGTTAGTAGATATTGCAGTTGCTTTGCAACCAAAAGATCTGTGTGCTTAAGAGGGTTTAGTAGTTGTTGTTAAAAACAATAAGGATATTTGTATTTGATGTGATTTGGATTTCCACACCATAATAAGACACCATGGTTATCTTCTCTATTCTCTGTTTAATGGTTTCATATATCATGTTTGAAAATATTCATAACCTTGAGATATAGAAAAACTATTCCAACAACTTTAATACAAAGTTTTTGAAAAAAACACATAAAGAGAAACAATGTTTTGGGATAGCAAACATAATATTTCTATCCATCCTAGTTGGGGACATTACTTATGTCGAGTCTTGGAGAACAATTCAGCTCCTACATGGACCAATCCCAAATTTGCACATGTTCACAAATACATGCTAATGTTAGCATGAAGTCACCTGAATTTTGTGCATTTTCCAAATTAAAAAAAAGCTCTTAACCATAGGGAAAAGGACACGTTATTCAAACAAGTGCATGAGGGATAATGTTTCAGGTGAGTGGGAGGATTCACTGACAACCTGCCAAATCAGTTGGAAAATATGTGACATGTAACATGGTATCTAGCATCATGTTTTCCATCCTTCACCCTTCATCATACCCATGCCTGTAGCCTGACGCATGCCAGTAATGTTCATCTCAACATGTGCATTCACGTGAGCCCGAGATTTTCATAAATCCTATCAAGCGTAGAAAATTGTTTCCTCTCATTAGTTACTTGCTCAAATACGTGTCACACTCTTATAAGAGAAATATGTAGATATCATGATCCACCAATATGTGAGTGATATGGGTTCTAAAGGTGAGTTACTCGAGTGCCAAGTGTTTCAGATGATGACCCACATGTGTTAACTCTCTGCTCATGAGTGGATTATGAACCATCTTGGATAAATTTGTTGGGTCGATGTTTTCTTTGTTTCATTATGAAAGCAATGTCCTTCTCTGGTATCATTAGTGTGATCTTGTTGAAGGAAAAGGAACATTCCAGAGTCCACCCTAAAGAGTATTTTCCAATCCCATTAGTGCATTGGAGAAGCTTGAAACAAATGATATAATGAGTTGGTCCATTGTACCTGATGTTACTAAGCGATGTAATCTATAAGAAAACATTTAGCATATCATATTAGAAATTGAGGTAAAAGGTTCGTGATGCAATGATTGGAATCAATTGAGCTGTCTAGAAGGATTCAAGCCAAGGTTCAATTGGGCGAGGAGAAAACACCCAACAACAGTATCATCAAGCTTTGTATGGCAGTAGAAATTGGTTTCTTCCTAGTAAAATATGGTAAAATAAATTGGAAACATGGGAATAGTTAGAAAACTAGATGTGTTATCAAGATTGTGAGAAGGTGAAATAAATTTTTAAGAAGCAGTATTGGTCCAAGCAAGTGGTTTTCTCTTAAGCAAGAGAATCTATAAATCATTGAAGGGAGCTCATTTTGTGGGTCAACTACTTTGGGGAATTTAAGAGTATCTTATACCCAAGTTGTTTGATCAAAGATCCCCTTAGGCACAAACCAATTTTTAAGTTTGCAAGCTACAAGATATTCATCCCTTGCATTATGATTTAGTCTGTGCTCTTGTAAGAGAAAAAAGTTTTACAACATGTACAATGTTACTGCGTGTTTTTTAGCTTCTGATACCGAAGTGATTTCCTCTGAATGTATGACCACTTCATGCCATTTTTTCATGTATTTAATGATGCGCATAAGGTACCTCCATGGATTTAAGTATTTGAAATTTTTTACTGTTTGATGTATGGTTTAATGATCTGGTATAGCTGTTAGAACTATTGAATTCTTAATTTCTTAGCACACTATTTTGTCTAAAGGCCCTGTGAGATTCACCTTAAAGTTGGCTCACATGTCTATTTTGTATTTCTTCTAAATAATTTTCTCATTCTCAAACTTAAATCAAACCATTTGAAGCACTCATGGACACATGTCTCTTCACGTTGAATGTCTTGGTATTGGTTCTGGTATTGTTTGAGGGTCGAGAGTTTTATGAGAGAGAGAAAAACTTACCCAAAATTTTGCATAATTTTTGTTGTTAATCAACATGGATTTAAGACTCACTCTAGGTCTTATCCCCTAGGTTGCCTCGAAAGAGTTCCATTTATAGCCTGGAACATCTCGAGGAATAACACCTACAATGGCTCAAAAGCAATGGGCATCCAATATCTTTAAGCCCTTGGATATGTCCACTATCTCGAGATACCCTTGAAAAATGCCTCCAAAGTATGAGAAATGGATGCCCAGGTTTCCTGGTAATGATGTGACCACTGCTGTAGAACATATGCGTAACTTTTGGGCCTTCTTTCAACTTAATCTTGTGAGTGATGATGCCTAAGATTTGGTAATGAAAATTTTCTCAGCCACTCTTACCAATGATGCTAGGAGGTGGTACAACGGTATCTGTAATAAGAGTATAAAGACTATGGATTAACTTGAGGAGACCTTTATTAAAACATGGAGTACCAAAGAAGATCCAAACTTTTTGTTGACACAAATTAGCAAGATCAAGAAATCAAAGAATGAAACTATGAAAGAATTTGATACCAAGTTTGAGAATTTTCTTCAACAAATACCTAGCGCTCATCATCCTAGGAAATATTACCTTCTTTTCCTATATATCAAAGCTTTCCTAGGAGACTTTGAGTACCTACTCAAAGAAAAATGTCCAAAGAACATTCAAGAAGCCTAAGATATGGCTGCAAGAATTGAGGATGATCTTTCATCATGCAAGGTAGAACCTTTCTATGCCTTGAGAGACATGGTCGATACCAAACCAAAGATAGTACACAATGTTGAGCCCATTCAAGATTCTATCACTCCATGGGAATGAATTGAAGAGGATATAAATGATATTTCCAAGAACCAAACCTTGATGATGAACAAAATCACTAATTTGGAAAGGGCACAACAATAAGCCCCAAAACCTCCCTTTAGGGGGAAGCCTCAAAATCCTAACCAAGATTGGAGTGCTAGGAATTCAAATGAGCAAAGGGTTTCAACCACTCTGTATCCCTCAAATGTTATAAGTCAAGAAGAGAATCCTTGGTGTTTTCCTTGTGGAGACTCACATTGAGAATATGAATGCCCAAGGAGTAATAGGGAACCCTATCAAATGAATACCTTTGATAACATCCATATATTTATAGTATCTCCTCAAGTGTGCCTCAATATCACACCTGAATAGCTTAAGGAAGGTAAAAGGGAAGTAGCCAGGAGGGCTAGGATGGAAATCATAAACAACCCGAATGAGAATTCAAGGGAGAGATTTAGGAAAAGGGAATTACAAGTGTACATAAGACAAATAAATGCAACACAAGATCCACCTGGTGACCTTAATACTCCTCAACAAGGACCTCCTCCTCCACCAACAAGAAATACTTCTCTTAGTTCCACTTTGCTAAAGACTAATGATATCGACTTGAATATTGACATATAGGGTGTCTTGGCAAAGATAAATGTACATGTACCTATGAAAGAAATCACTGAGATTCCTTTGATGAAGAGTAAAGTTGATAACTTTTTCAAGGTACAAGGTGAACCTATGGACCCTTATATAATGTTACAAACGAATAATTTTAGACCATAATATGATGAACACCTGCCTTTCTACATCTCATTACAAGTGAAAAAAAAAACTCCTAAATGATTGTATGATTGACTGAGGAGAGGGTGAAAGTATCATGTCCTTGAAAGTGATGAGGCAATTGATTTTGAAAACCACAATGCCTTATAGAAATGTCTGTGGGATTGAGTCTAGGGCCATCCCCATCCAAGGTGTAATAGAGAATGTAAAGGTACGCCTTGATTGATATCTCGAGATGGTTTTCCTAATTGACATTGTTGTCATAGATGTCCCTGATGTATGGGAAATGCTCTTATCTAGAACGTTTGTTGCAACATTGGGTGGTAATTTACAGATGGATTTGACCTATGCTACTATACATGTGGATGATAATACTTATTCTCACCTACCCAACTTGACCATGAAAAATAATCATATTGAAGAAATTGACATTGACCTAGAAATTGAGGAGATCCCTGAACTAGTCAAGGAGTCCCTCCCAATTTTTTCTCCAAAGGACGTTTCTTTCGCCCAAGAAGAATATTTCAATTCTATTGAATGGCCTAAAATGGAAGGCTACCAAAAAAAAATAGACAAGTACAAAGATAAGGAAATTAGCTTTGTTAGAATATTGAAGAAAGAAGATAAAGAGTTATTGATTAGACCAAGCCAAGATGATGTTCTTACAATAGAATCCCACCCCCCTCCCTTGAGATAATATACCAGGGTAATACAAGAATCAATTAACCTTAAGGGAGAAGATTACAAACAAGGATATTTGGTTCTAGAGTGGGATACAAGGAAGGGCCAGCTTGATGCACAAAATGAGCTTGATAAATTTTGGATGGGTCCCTACAAGATTGTGAAGAAGTATGTCAATGATTCCTACTATCTATCCACATTACAGGGGAGGAGGCATCCACTACTGGTTAGTGGATCCATTATCAAGTCCCATCACGGGGAAGAGACTTGAATTATTGACTTAGCATAGCATAGGTAGGTAGGTTAGGGTAGAAATTTGAATTTTTGCATTGCATTATATATATGTTGCATCTTGCATATCATGTTAGTATAGTTGCATTTTATTGCATTATCATATATAAATGTTTCATTCTCATTTGAATACACGGTAGGAAATTGCATTTTCACATTTTATCATTAAAAAAAATAAATTCTTTATCATGTCATAGATAAGGAAAATTTTCTTTTTAGTATGGTTTTGGATGATCACTCATAGTCGGTGGATAAAATCCACCGATAGATACTTTTAAACGTTTTTTTTGGTTGAAGTGGGCATAGGATTGCAGGCCTTGAAAACCAAATATGTTGAGGCTCTCATGCGCTCTATGGTGAGCACATGTCCCCATGTTGGAGCCAACTGTTACCCCCCATGCCTAGGGGTAACTGGAGGATAACATGTCTAGAGGCCTACAATGGGGAGAATGATCTACACCATGACAATGATGATCAACATGTCCATAAATGGAAACCCAACAACCCCCATGATTTTCCTCCCAGCATAGATAAACCAAAGCTCATCACATTTGAGCAACCTAAGGTACGGGGCATGGTAATCCAATGTCACCATGAGGTATGGTTAGTGTTGATTAAGGTTGGTTGTCATTGATGTCAAACCTTGAAGAAAGCCCCGTAGCAAAAAGGTTTGGGTAATGGACCCAATATTGTTTGATGTAAATATGAATCATTATTGTTTTTTCATGGTTGATAAGAAGTAAATATGGATGAACTCCAAAGTGGTTCCCTTATGGTGAAAGCCCTCATGGGAAGATGCTTTGTGGAGTAAGAGAACCCATGATTAATTGTGGAATAATGAGATGAAGGAAAGTGAATTTGTCAGGGAAAATATCCTAGATGGATAGTTCTTGTCATGTCATTTCTAGTGGTATGTGCAACGTCACATAACTCCTCACGGTTTGAGAGTTATGGCCTTACGAAGTTGGAGGATCCTCATATGTCATCTAGAAGCCCCAAAAGGTCAAAGTAGTCAAAGTGGTTTAAGAGATTTTAAAAGGTAAATAATAAAGTGAAGTGATGAGTGTATTATAATTCAAAGTGAATACAAAATAAATTATTTCAATAATAAATTTAAAGGAGAAATTAGAAGTGGACCCAACCCTAAAATAAGGAAAGTGGGCCAAGTGACCTAGTAGATGTTTTTAAGAAAGCTACTTGGAGAGTATAAATAAGAGACAAGGCTCTCTCATTTGAATCAAACTTGAGAATATTGAATATTTGTATGTGTCTGAGGTAACCAAGGATATCTAAACCGGAATTCTGAGTGAAGGTGAAGAAAAGAAGGCTGAAATGCAAGGAAGGATAAATTTTTTTGATGGTTCTTTCTAAGGTATGTTATTTACAGGTCATCTTACCATTTTCGCTATAACTTTTTTTATATAATGATTCAGATCATGAAATTGATATGCAAGTGAGAAAACATATCCAAGTATCTGTGGTAAAAAATTCAGCTTGTGGTTCGTTGCATTTTAGGAGTTACACTCCGTGGAAAATAGGGTTTGTGGCCAGACCTGAAACTAGTCAAAATCAGGTGTTTCGGGTAAAAACGTCAAGACTTCTTCATAACAGATCCAAATTTAGTGAGACCAAATGTTTTCATTAGGGTACAGTTTGTAGTATGCTGTGTAACATTTTCATATCAATTCATCAAATATTTTGTGCGGGGCATGCTCTACAAGGTCACTCTCTAGAATAAGCTAGAATTCAACAAGGTATGTCATTTTTTCTATAACTCCTTTTCTAAGAGGTTACAAGTAGTGAAACTTGAAGGAATTGCATAAAACACACTAAAGAACATTATGTATCAGTTTTAGATATTTATACATTACAAGTTCAAAGTTATGATTACTTCAAGTTAGGGTTGTTGACTAATCCAAAACTAGGCATGTGAGACTAAAGAAAAGTTTGTTGAAAATGCTAGTCTCTTGTTTTTAAAGTTAGGGAAGGTTTGTAGGAATGTGATCATATAAACCAGGTCTATTACAAAGCTACAAATCAGATTTGGATGATGAAATTGATGAGGGCTTTTGGTTGTGGTACATGTTGAGTACATGGTTGAGACAAGTAGTTGATGAGTTGGCGCACATACATGAGGTGTATAGTTGATGATGTTGGTACATATTGATGAGTCACAATTTATGAGTAGTTGACACATGATTGGTACATACTTGGTACATGGTTGGATGCACTTGTTTATGGTACAAGTTGATTACAGGTTAGTGCATGGTTGATGCACTTGTTTATGGTACAGGTTGATTAGAGGTTGAGGTACAGGTTGATGCATGGTTTAGATTTATTCATACAGGTTTACAGCGGTATATCTCATAGTGATAGTGTGACAGTGGTTCCATCATTCTACTTCTATTTCAAGGTGGTAGGATGGGACAAGGACAGGTGATTGTATCCACCTTCTGGTTGTAGCCGAAGAGTATTGGGGGTTGTAGCCTCCTTTTGGTTGTAGCCAGAGAATTGGGGAATTGGAGCTTCCCTCAGGTTGTAGCCTGAGAAACTAGGGGGTTGGAGCCTCCTTCCAGTTGCAGCTAGAAAACAAAGGAAGTTGGTGCTTCCAATGAATGTAATTCTTCAAGACATATAAGAAAAAGCATTCCATGGTTTTCTC